>CM053792.1:423896263-424123763 GCA_028749045.1 Cupressus sempervirens
TTGTTGTAGAGGGTTTACAAAGATCTTGGAAGATGGCTTCAAGAGGATTGAACTCTAGGATGATTACAAATCTCCATGATATACTAGAGAGGAATTTTTCTAAGATGTTTGCTCAGTTTGATGCTAGTTTGGCTGATCGAGATAAGGAAGTTGATTAGTCTGAAACTAGTTTGGCTACAAATAGGATGTGGAAAGCATTTTATAGATGTTTATGGAGTTGGATTCTACCAATCTGGAAGAGATTTGTTGGTGAGAGAAGATGGCATAGCAAGGTCAAGGTGGAAGAGGTTGGTTTTGTTGATCAGTTTGTGGAGTCTGATACAGAACTTGTAGAGAAACTAGAGGATGTTGCTAAAGATATTCCTAACCTTGCTAATGCTTGGATAGAGGTTGATTTTCATGATCAATTGGTTGAGTTTGACATGGACATTGTAGAGCACTTGGTCATGGATGATCTGGTTGCTATTGGTGATGAGTTGTATGTTATAGAGCATCTTGTTGTGAGCAATGAGATTGCTGGTATTGATAGTTTGGCATGTTTTGATAGAGATCTACATGTTTTTACTAATTTAGAGTTTTTTGTTGCTAGTGTGGATTCACTAGTTGCTAATGTTGATGAGGCTTTTCTAGTGAAACATTATGTTCAATTTATTCTTGTGAGTGAGCATGCTGATTGGATGGTTGAGATTCTAGTGTTTGACTAAGTAATACAAATGTGGATGATTTGCATTTTTTTTTTCTTGTCCCTATTAGAGTAGAGGCCTTTGGTGAAGATGAAGATGGTTGCTGATCTTTCTTTGGGCATCAAAGTGTGGGACACACTTTTCTATTTAGCTAGGGAGTCTGATGCAGGAGCATCTTGGGTTTGCTTGGTGACTACTTTGGAGTTCATGGGAGGAGGCTCAGTATTTTTTTTGGAGGGTTTTTTCACTAGTTATCAGCATGCTCTAGGAGTTCAACATGGTCTATGGAGCTCAACATGTTCTAGGAGCTTGGCATGGTCTATGGAGCTCGACATGGTCTTCGAGCTTGGCATGGTCTAGGAACTTGGCATGGTCTATGGAGCTCGACATGGTCTAGGAACTCAACATGGTCTTGGAGCTTGGAATTTTCTTTAGAGCTTGGAATGGTCTTTGACCTCAGCATGGTTTTTGGTTACTCAGCATGGTCTAGGGACTTAGCATGGTCTTTGGTTGCTCGGCATGGTCTGGGGACTCACCATGGTCTTTGGTTGCTTGTCATGGTTTGTGGACGTCGGCATTTCTTAGGTTTTTAGTTCTTGTTGCATGTAATGTAACTACTTTTCTAGAATGATTTAGAGGATGAAAATTTCAAGAATTGAAGAGGGCCTAGAATACTAACTATGGTTTAGAGCGTGATCTCTAATTCAATTGGAGCTAGGAGATATCATAATTTCACTTTGGTATCAAGTTTGGGCATTTAATTGTTGTTGCAAGCCAACTTGTGGCATTCAATTTATGTATTTGTATTTAATTTTTGTTTTGCACCAACTTGTGGCTTAGATTGGTATAAGTAGGGGTTGTGGCGGAGTCTTTTATTCATGAAATAAAATGAAATGATTCATGGAGGGTAGCTGAAGAGTGAGTTTTCCTAAGCCTATGGATAGAGCACCAAATGTGAGACAATTTAGAATAGGATTATGATGGAGTTGTGAATGTGCAAGTAGAGCGTCGAATGTGAGGTAGTTTACACTTGGATCTTGGATCAAGTTTGAGAAGAGATAGTGTTTATGGCTTGGAAAATAAGGAGATATCTTGGTGGGCTTGTGAGCACAAGTTTAGATCTTCCTTGGAGGTTTCTACCAGAGTGTAGATCTAGACTAACTAGGGTTTGGATTGGATCTTGAGGGATCTTATAGAACTATTACTTGCTTTATATTTTTCTATAACTGGGAAGGCCTTATAGCCTAGCACACTGCATGTAATCAATTATATTTTATGAATATCGAATTTTTATTTGGTATTAGATCTTGCATTGTTTCTTCTTTCTATTGTATTTTTGTTGCATGGTTGTATAGTTGGAGGCTAGGACATCTCCTTTGGGGATTCTCCTGCGTTACACTACATTAGATCCAATGCTAGGATCTTATTCATAACACCCTAGAGGTTTTCACTATGTAAGGTGTACAAGATTATGTTTCCTTGTACAAACAATATCACAGAATATGAGATTTTGATTATTGGCATGATGATTGTAGTTGAATGGAGGGTGGATGAGTTAAACATCTTTGGTGATTCATAGCTCATAATCAACCAGGTCAATGATGTGTACTAGAAAAAGGATGAGAAATTGATCCCTTATAAACACATGGTGGATGATTTGAAGAAATATTTTTCTAATATCACTTTTTAGCAAATTCTTTGGGCAGACAACAAACCTATTGATGCAATGGCTATTCTCACTTCCATGTTACAGTTGCCAGAGAATGATCTTCAACAGTACATGGTGGAAATGTTACTCTACCCTACCCATAATTCCCCTAAATCTTAGATGATCTATTCTATTGTAGGACATGACTCATCCTGCTACGACCATATATACTTTTACTTGTGTGAACAAACAATCCTAGACAATCTAACCCAAAATGAAAAATGTCACCTTATTCACAATGCTTCATGGTATGTCATCATTGCTAATGACTTGTTTAGTAGAGGTCTCAATGGAATAATTCTTAGGTGTCTAGAACTTGATGAGTCCAAGCATGCATTAATCAATGTACATAAGGGCATTTACAGATATCACTCTAATGGCTTGACACTAGCTTGTAAACTTATTAGACTTGGTTACTATTGGCTGAATATGGAGCAAGAGCTAATAAAATGTACCAAGTCCTACAAATAATGCCAAGTCCATGGAAATTTGATTCACACTCTAGCTAGGGGGCTAATTCTAACCATTACACTATGATAATGGGCCTTTGATCTTGTGGGTCAGATTCACATACCATCTTCAAATGGACATAAGTTCATCATTATGGCTACATACTACTTCACTAAGTGGGTAGAGGTAGTCCCTCCTCTATAGAAAATAGAAAAATTGTGGCTCTATCCATTATGAATTACATCATATGCAGGTATGGTTTACCTTCCTCCATCATTACTAATAGCGGAGGATAATTTGAAAATAAAGATCTTAAGGAATTGTCCAAAAAGTTCAAAATTATGCAACAATGGTCTTTAATTTATTACCCCTAGAGTGATGGTCAAGTAGAGGCATCCAACAAGGTGATCCTTAAGATTTTTCATCACACTATTAGCAAGTATGGAAGGGACTAGCACCTTCATATTGATTTGGCTTTATGGGCTTATAGAACAAGTATCATAACTCCAACAGGTACAATTCCCTTTGCTTTGGTATATAGAGTGGATTTTGTGCTTCCAATTGAGGTTGAGATTCCTACTTTGAGAATATCCATGAAAGGCTTCATTACTAATTATGACTATAGAATATCTCAACTTCAAGAGCTAGAATTATTTGATGAACATTGGGAAGTGGTGTGTGATCATCTTCAAGCTTATTAGTAGTGTATGTCTAGAAGCTAGAATAAGAAGGTTAAGCCATGTGACTTCTAACTGGGTGATCTTGTTCTCAGAGAAAACTCTAAGAATCAGCAACAACAGGTACAAAAATGTAAGTTTGAACCCAACCACTACAATGTTTGGATCAGGTGCCTACCAACTTTCAACAATTGAGGGAGAAGTGCTCAAGAAGTTCATCAACACTCTCTATCTAAAGCATTTATATGGCTGATTTGATTTCAAAAAGCTCTGTGTATATACTTCAAAGTGCTAAAAAAATATATTATCTTGGTGGAAACTAGCAATAGGCACTTTGGTAATACCAAAAACATTTGAAAAATTAAAAATAGAAAAAAAAATTTTAAAATGAGAAAAATAAAAAAAATACAAAAATACAAAAAATTCCAAAAGAGAAAAATATCAAAAATATCAAAAAGAGAAAAATACAAAAAAATTGAAAAACATAAAAGTTTCCATTGATGAAAACCTAGCAAATAGGCATCATGTTAGCAAAAAAAGAATCTTTGCCAAGAAGGTGAAAACCTAGTAAACAAGTGCCTCTTGTTTCAAATGCTATATCTTGCAACGCATCTTCTGGCTTCCTATATAGTAGCTTTCCTACTTTAGTTTGCTACTTTCTCTCATTTATCCATGGATTGAATCTTGTCATAATGATGCAGGAGCATCTTGCATTGGAAAATTATTGGGAAAAAAAAAAAAAAAAATTGAAAAAGAAAAAAAGGCAAAAAAAAAAAAAAAAATTGGAAAAAAAAGAATAAAAAGAAATTGAAAAAAAAAGAAAATTTATTTTTTTGGAGAGAGAAAAGTGACTACAATTAGAGGAGAAATAATAAAAAGGGAAAAAGGAGAAAAGAAAGGAAAAGGTGATTTCTATTTTCGAGGTGCATAGGTGGCATAATAGAAAAAAATAAAAAAATAAATAGTTGTCATTCCATTTATCAAGGTGTGTGGGTAGAATTCTAAAAAGTTATGAATATTGTAGAAAGTTTTGGAAGTTGTAGAAGGTTGTGGAGGAATTTTAGAAGGTTGTGGATAAGTCATGCATGGGGTGGTAAGTGCCTATTTAAGAAAGGCATATGAGCATTTCTAAATCAAGCTCAAGTAGAAGCTCAAGTAGAAGCTCAAGCTCAAAGGTGAAAGCTTGAGGAGTAGAAGCTCAAGAAGTAGCTTGAGAAGTGGAAGCTCAAGGAGAAGCTTGAGAAGTGGAAGCTTGAGAAGGAGAAGCTTTGGAAGGCAAGCTTGGAAAGGTGAAAGTTGAGTAGTGGAAGCTTGGAAAGTTTGGAAGGCTTCAAGGTGTGAAAGAGAAGGAGGAAGTGAAGAATGAGTTTTCCCAAGTCTGTGGACAGAGCGCCAAATGTGAGGCAGTTTATAGCAGAATTGTGATGGACTTATGAGTGTGTAGATAGAGCGCCGAATGTGAGGCAGTTTACACTTGGATCTTGGATAAAGTTGGAGAAGAGCTAGTGGCTACGGTTTAGAAACAAGGAGGTTGCTTGGTGGCTTGCGAGCACAAGTTGAGATCTCAGAGGTTTCTACCAGAGTGTGGATCTGGACTAGCTTAGGCTTGGATTGGATCTTGAGAGATCTTGGAGAAATGTTATTGTAACTACTATTGTATTTTCAAGTATAATAAAATTGTCTTCATATTATTGCATTCTTTTTCATGAGTTGGTAAGGGTGGTGTGGTCCTTTGTCAGTGGTATCAGAGCAGGCCCTCCATCACATAACTTGGGGGTAACACCCTTTAGTGTCATTGTAATCTTTTTAGTGTTAGTCACTAGTTGTTCTAATGTGTCTACCTACTATCATTCATGTCACTTTTGAGATTCCTCTCATGGAAGATCTCTAACATTAGTAACCAATTATTCTATATCTACCTATTATTGCCCATGTCATTTTTGAGATTCCTTTCATGGAAGATCTCTTGCATCAGTCACTAGTTGTCCTAACTGCATTTTTCTATTGTCACTTAGTTTCCTACCAAAGTTCTTCTTACTAAAGATTCCTCTTTGACTTCAGTCACTAGTTGTTCTAACTATGTCTATATACTATTGTCACGCTACTAAAGATATTTCTTTCATATATGTTCTAAACATTGACACTTGACATCAATCCCATAACATAGAAAATGAACTCAAAATGATGGACTTGTTTCAGATATGTTGAGCTTTTCTTTGTTTTTTTAAATTTATTTTTATCATGTATCTTTGAGCAACTCAATGATATCATTTTTTACTAGAGAAGCAAGGACTTGGGGCATGATCTTTTCTTTATTTTATGTCTGATGGTTTAGTTCCAATAATTTGAAGCATCCTTATAAAAGGGGTGTTCACTATAAGAGCCTCCATCTCATATTGGATGGCCTTGTGTACCTCAACTCCTTTTATATGTACTCTTTATTGAGGTTAGTTCTTTTCCTTGCTTATTGGAGTGAATTCTCTATGGTACAATAAATATTGATACTCATCCTGCTAAAAGAATCTATGGGTCACTGCTAGTATACCTAGCACATTTTTGTCTTAGGTTACAAACATAAGGGTCATTGCAGATAGAATACTTACTAATTACTTAAGAACAAGAAGGATCTCTCATGTGTCTAATGTGTCTTCATGCAAGAAACATTCTAGTCATCCTATCATTTACACTCTAACATTTATGTTCACTTGTTATATCAAAAGGGACAAATATTCTAGTCATTTTGGCTTCTTGTGCCTCAAATGCTTAAATTTAATCCTGACAAAACTAGAACATGTTTCATATTCTTATTTCTATGATTGCAATGTTAGTGAGAATAATATGACATGTGGATTTTCACTAAATTCTCAGTGATGATAATTGTTGAAGCTTGTTAACTAGACCTAGGGTTGCATTACATAAGCACATGTTTTGATAATTGATTTACTTGCCTCCTTTGTAATGAGGGATTATTGGCTTCTTCAAACTATCATATTTCTTTATAGATTTACAAGAGTTTGGTTCTTTGGTTTATCTTCTTGATTTTCATGGGATACTTGTCACTATCAGCAAAATGGACCACTGCATGAGATTTTAGTTCATTCACATTTTGCATTTCATACATAATTTCATCATTCATCTCATCTACACTACATTCCTAAATCATATCAAATTTGCATTCATAATCATAGCATAAAAATCTCATGTATAATAAACTATAAAGAGAGAAAGATGACACATACAAATGGTAATCAAATAAAAAAATATCATATATATATATATATATATATATATATATATATATATATACACACACACACACACACACACACACACACACACACATATATATATATATATATATATGTATGTATGTATATATATGTATGTATGTATATATATATATGTATGTATATATACATATATATATATATGTATATATATATGTATACATATATACATATATATATATATCTATGTATATATATATGTATATATATATATATGTATATATGTATACATATATATACATATATATATACATAGATATATATATATACATATACATATATACATATATATATATATATATACACATATATATATATATATATACATATATAAATATATATATATATATACATATATACATATATATATATACATATATATATATATATATATACATATATATATATATATATACATATATGTATATATATATATATATGTATATATATATATATGTATATATGTATATATATATAAAGTCAAAAATGTACATTGGTGCAAAAATAGATGCAAATAGAACAATGTCGATCTCAAAAATAGTACAAAATAGTGCTAGCACACTAATTAATATGTAGCTAGACAAAAATTGAAACAACCAAAGCTAACTCTCTCCTTCCCCCTCCCCCCCATTGGTGGCAGAGGAGGAGGAGGCATGCATGGTCTTAATGGAGGTCATGCACCTCTTGACTCTCATGCATATTATGAAAATCTGGGCACCTACTTTGCTTCATCTAGCGCCACTATTGCATGCACTACAAAATAGTATGGTGCTCTAGCTGACTACAATTAGATGTCATCTTACTACTACTCTAATAGATGAGCCTCTCACTCTAGCTTCTCTTGTAACTCATGGATCTCACAATCTTGCTCCATAATCTGGGTGTCTTTCATTGTAACCTATATATCTAGCTCTCCTATCTATCACTGTATTGTTCACAGCCACTCTCTTGACCTCCTTAGGGCCTCCTAGGTTTGTGCTACGATATCTCCACCCTATGGTCCTATATGTTGATCCAACATCTCCTCATCACCCTCACCCTACTTAGCTGGTTGCTTAGGTTATCACTCTTGCTTTGTTTATGCCCTCTCAGTGTCTCCTCCAATGGCACTTAGAGAACCCATCTCACCTTGAGGATGTATGTCATATACCACTACCATCATAACCTAGGTCTACTCTCATCTATTGAGGAAAAATAGGTACCTACCATGTCCTCTCCCTAACTCCCTCTTACTGGGGCTACTATGGTGGTCCTTGTGGTGCCTATACTAGTTAAATGGGTATGATCATCCCCATTGGATATGTGAACCAATGGAAAGGATGACTTGAAAAATATGCCTAGTAAGTCAGAGTCATCCACCCATTTTCTATTGCTAGTAGGTAATCCCACTGTACTACTAGTATGGTGTGCATATCGATCATCAACCATCTTGGGTCTAGTCTCACTAACCATCCATGATCCACATCTGTGGCTAGTCATGTGTATGAGAAATACTCTTGAGATATATCCTATAGCTGACCATAATGCCACCACACTTGTGTCAAAAGGAATCTCTCAATAACCTATATTAAGAAACCTATTAGTGTTCTAGATGCAAACATATACCCAAGCTCATGATGTGCATCATCCCATGCCTTTGTCTCCCTCCATGGTTGCCACACAACCACTACTAGGTTTTCCAAGGGTTCTCTCCATTGCTCAATCTTCCCTGGAGCTTCTTGTTCAACTAGTCCCTATAATAGAATATATAAGGCTCCATGGGATGCATCTCATTTGTAAAAATAGGTCTAGTAATGAGAAAATGCTCCCATTCCCATACCTGAAGAACATAGACCCTAGCAGCCATGCTCTTCCTCTCATGGTAGAACATCTCATACATCTCATGCAACATGTGTGTGATCATGCACTAACCCCATCCATAATGCTCGGGTGTCTCTAACATCATCTATAATATTCACCCCATCTACACTTTAACCCATGTTGCCCTTTGTCTAGCATCAGGAAGGATCTGATGAATATGCCAAATATTGTTGTTAATTTGTGAGTAGGCTCATATGTGTGTACCAACTCATCCCATGATATGTATCTACCCATGATCAGGTCCTCCACAAATATGGCCCTTAGTGCCTCTATCTCTATCTATGATATTGTGTCATAAACAACCTATGGCCCATGGAATGTGATGCAAAGTATCTTGTATATATCCTTCATCTATCCCTGTGGTAGATGAAAGGTCTTTATCTCCAAATGGAAATTCTCAAACAATGTAGTAAAAAAGAATGTGATTCATTAGCAATGCTAGGATCTAGCAAAGATATGATAGAACTAGTGCATCAATATGTGCCATTTTGGCCCCATCTAGCTATCGCAACAAATCTCTATAAGGCAGGATAGTGGGATCTAAATACAACATCAAGAAAGGTAACCTACATGAACAAGAAGAAAAAGCACATGATTAGTCTTAGATAACTAAAAAGATGAAAGAAAATGTAAAACATCAACAAGAAACCAAAATTTCAAACATTAAAGTTGCATTTTACACTAGAATTTTGCATGCAAATTGATGTTCTCATGTGAGATTGCACATCTTCACATGAGATCACACTTTCTCACATGAAGAGTGATAAAAATATAAGAAAAAAAGTCACCCTATTTAGGGCTTCTTTTGAAAAGATGGGCATCTTCTATGTAAGGAAACCCACATGACTACGCAAAGAAGTTCTAGCCTATTACTTCTTCATGCAAAGGATGATTGGCCTCGCATGAGGGGAGACATCCTCACATGAAAACCAACATAGAAAATTGAAAAAAATCCGAAAAAATGCTAAAAATACTCGATAAGGATGAAATTTAAAAAATAAAGCAAGATTATCGATTACTCACCAAATGTCCATACTCTGTTGACCAGCTATGTTGCCTAGAAAGCTCGAATCGATGTTTATGCATGAGGACCACCATCTTTCTCTTTAGAGTTCTATTCTTCAAAAATGACAAAAGAAAAAATGAATAGAAATTGACCCTTTGGTTCCTTATATAGGTGTTGAACTAATTTTTCCAAGTGCTCTAATTGGCCTAAAAATCACCCCTAACCCCATTTTCAAGATCAAAATCAAAGTATGACACAGTTAGACAACTCAAAATTGCATATTAAAATTTTGGGAGCGACACAATTGAATGCTTGTGCAATCCATTTTCTAATGCATTGGGAATCTTGGAATCTATTTCAAATCACATTTTCTTCAAATTCTCTAAAATTTCTAAAAAAGTCAACTTCAGCCAAATCTAGTCAACTTTGGTCAAGCTTGGTCTTTTGGAACTTGAAAGTCACTTTGAATCAACTACAATTTTTCTTCAAAATCTTCTAATCTCTACCACATTCTTCTAAATCTCTAAATTCTTTAGCATCTATCAATATATTGCCTTGCATCACTATTTTGGTGTGTCACCTTTCTTTTTTTCTCCCAAGGGGGTAGGATGATTTTATCATTGAATCTTTTAAAATTTGGTTGCAACTTAGTCCAAATCTTATGTCCTCATCACTCAAGGCATCTTTTTCTCCTCTATTTGGCATCTACGTCAACTATTTCATCATTTGATCAGTTGATCACATCTTATAGAAGTTCTTGTCAGAGTTTGATCAACAAGTATTGGGATAGTCTAACCCCGACTGTTGAGGATTAAGCCTCATTGTAGGGATGATTCTATGACTCATGATAGGTCTTTTTATCTTTTATGGATTAGTATTTAGGTGTTCTATCTAGAATTTGGGTGATTAAGTTCCATTTTTTAGATAATTCCAAATTCTTGTTGAGGGTTAAGCTTCATTCTAGAGATAATCCTAACTCTTGCTAAGAATTAAGCTTTGTTCTAGAGATAATTCTAAGCTCTTGATTTCAATCACTATTCAATGGACAAGTAGCAGGATAGTCTAACCCTAACTCCTAAGCATTAAGTCTCATCCAAGGGATAATTCTATGAATGTTGATTAATCTTTTCATCTTCTAATGGATAAGTATCAGGACAATCTAAACCTTAACTCCTAAGAATTGAGCCTCATTCTAGGAACAATTCTATTCATTTTGATAATATTTGCACTATTGAATCTTGGTATCTAGGTGTTCTATCTAGATCCCTCAAGGTTAAGCTTTGTTCTAGAGATAACCTTTAAAAACTTATCAATTGGTCTCTGTGTCATCAATTTTGAAACCAGTCTCATCAAATCTTAGTATCTAGGTGTTCTATTTGAATTTCCTAAGGTTAAGCTTCATTCTAGAGATGAAAATAAAAATCTTATCAAATCATAGTATCTAGGTGTTCTATCTAGATCCCTTAAGGTTAGGATTCATTTTGGAGATAGCCTTAAAAATCTAATCAATTGGTCACTGTGTCATCAATCTTAGAACCAATCTCATTTCTTGATCTATGCTTCATACTTTTAATTTCTTTGAATCAAACATATTGCTTGCACATTCATTCAAACAAGGGTAAATGCAATACCCCAAAACCAATTCTGGTCTATTTAATCAATTCCATGTCTTATTTTACTAGGTAAGTCTGGTTCTGATAATCACTACTTTACCTAAGCATCAAATGTAGAAAAACCCTAATTTGCATTAATCATACTCTTTATTTAATTCCTAAGTATTCACTCAAATTAACTACATTAAACCTATTGATTAAGCTTAATTTAATTATAAGTCTTTATACTTTAATCATATTAAAATTACATATTAGCTAATGTACAAAAGAATTAAATGTATTTAATTTAATAAGATTATATCCTTATTTTAACTATTGAATTTAATTATTCAATTAACTAAAATTATGCATTTATGAGGTCCTATTTTATTAAATCAAATGTCTTCTCCAAAATCTACTCTTCATTTCAAAAATAGAAATTATAAGTGAACTAGAACTTGAAATGTAATTAACCTAGTTAACTCTCTCTCACACTCAGAAAAAAATTAGTCAACTCTCCATGACACTCAAATTTGAATCAATTGACCTGACCTACACAGGGGAATTTTTCTATTTTGACTAAATCTCATCTTCAATCTCTACCATTCTTTCCAATTGATCTTGACCGTAGATCAATTTCTAGGATTCTATTTAAGGATCCTTCAGTTCCTCATTATGAAGGTTGAATTGATTGTGCATCAAACTTATGCTGAAATATTCACTTTATCATAACTTCATAGCTTTTACATTTTGTAGTATATTAATACCCTCTAGATTCTAATATGCATTCATTTATAATAATATGCTCTTTTTATTTCTTAGCTTAATATGCATTTCATATATCTGCTAATTTCCATTCTCATATAGCTTATCAAATCCTTCATACTAGAGGTCTGGTTGCTAGCTTCTCACTCTAAAAAATAGCAAAATCCATCTATTTAGGAGGCAATAGGTCAGCTTTCTGAATAGTTTCAGATGAAGAAAAAAATGTTCATTTTGGGACGATTTTTCATACAATGACCATGTTGAAATGTGGTTGATTAATAGGCAATAATTAATGCATACATCAGTAAGATGAAAAGAGTAAGAGGTTGCCAAAAATGAAGAAACTTGATAATGTGATTTGCAAACAATGTTAGTTAGGCAAGATGACGAATTATAGTTTTAAAAGTAAGACTCATAATACAAAATAAATTATGGAATTAGTTCATACTGATTTATGTGGACCAATTTATGTGTAAATATATAAAGGTGACAAGTACATTATCTTATTTGTTGGTGATTACTCAAGAATGATGACAATAATATTTTTAAAAGAAAAATTTGATGCTTTTCAAATGTTTAAGTGGTATCTAGCAAGAATTGAAAAGTAAACTAATAAAAGCTTGAAATGTCTAAGATCTAAAAAAGGTGGAGAGTTTACATCAAATGAGTTTGAATTTTTTTGTAATGACAGAGGAATATAGAGACAAATTTTTGCACCTAGGGCCCCTCCACAAAATGGGATTTTTGAAAGGAGGAACATATTTGTAATGAATTTTTTTGTAACACTGATGATGGAGAAGAATGTTGCTTTGAAATACTGGAGAGAATTTGTTAGTAAAACTATCTATACCTTGAATTGAGTACAAGTCAAGAAAGGTAAAAATTCCACACTTTTTGAAATATGGTATGGTTAGTCACCAAATGTCAAATATTTTAAGGTATTTGAGAGCAAGTGTTACATTCTTAAGGACAACAAAAATGGTAAACTTGATGCAAAAAGTGAAGAAGGTATTTTCCTAGGCTATTCTACAAGAAATAGTAACACTAATGAAGTTTTCAAAAGTGCAAATCTAAATTTTGATGAATATAAAGAAGTACACGAGGATGAACCAAAGAAGGAACCTAAAGATTACAAAACCTTTATGTACTACTATAAAGGCATTTTTGCTAATGATGATAGTTCTGCAAAGAAAGTTGTTAATCGACAAGAATCAATAATTGTTGAGTCACATACAATGGATGTTGAGTTGCATTCAAGAGCCAAGTTATAATCAGAAGTCGAGGTCGATTCTAATATTGACATCAGTTTACATGAAAGGAATTCCAAGTTACCTAATAGTGAAGTACATAGTGAATCTAAAATTGAAAGACCCATTGTAGAAAGGAGAGAAGAACCAAGGTTGTTAAAGTACGTTGGATGACATCACCCTATTGAACAAATTAAATTGGAGATAAAGAAGTTAGACCAATGACAAGTAATAGGTTTAGAAATGACACATGTTTGTTAAGCATGCATGAGGCTAATCAGTAAAGAATGCAATAGAACATGAAGACTAGAGTAAAGCCATAAAAGAAGAAATTGATCAGATTGAGAAGAACAAAACATGGACTCTAGTACCTTGACTAGAGAATAATAATATTACTGGAACCAAGTGGGTGTACAAAAAAAAACTAGATAAGAATGTGAAGTCACAAGGAATAAGGCAAGATTAGTTTGCGAAGGAATTGAATATGGAGAGACATTTTCCCCAATTTCAAGATTGGAAGGCGTAAGAACTCTGCTTTCTTACTCTACATACAAAGGATTTAAAGTTTATCAAATTGATGTTAAGTCATCATTTTTGAATGGTATACTAGAAGGGGAGGTTTACATAGAACAACCTGAAAGATTTGTTGATCCAAACAATAAGAACATGGTGTGTAGATTACACAAAGCTTTATATGGTTTGAAGAAAGCTCTTAGGGCATGGTATGAAATGCTTCACAACTATCCTGTGAAAATTGGTTTTTAGAAGAATGATGACAAAAAAAATCTGTACTTGAAGATAGGAGGAGGTAAAAAAAATTACTAGCTAAAATATGTTTTGATGATATCATATCAAGAGGAAGAAATGCATTGTGTAAGGCATTTGCAAATGAAATGAAGAAAGAGTTTGAGATGTCTATGTCTAGAGGGATAAAGTTCTTTGTTGGATTGCAAGTATATCAAATGAAATATTATATTTACATCACTCAGTCCAAGTATGTGAAGGAAAGATTGAAATTTTTTGGTATGGAGGATTCAAAATATATTAGTACTCCTATGGTGACAAGACACAAACTATCCAAAACTAATGATTCTAGTGAAGTAAATCAAACATTGTATAGATCTATGATTGGCAAGTTGCAATAAGTAGTTCATAGCAAACCTAACATTGCATTAGTTGTTGGGATTATTCTAGGTTTTTTTGCAAATCCTAAGGAGAATCATTTAATGGCTATTAAAAGGATCATCAGATACTTGAAAGGAATAGAAGACTATGGTCTATACTACAAGAAAAAATAATAAGTTTGAATTGAGAGCCTATACAGATGTTGATTGGGCAAGAAACATTGATGATAGAAAGAGTACAAGTGGTGAGTTATTTTTCTTAGGAAAAATATGTTAGAAACAATAGTCCACCAATATAATTGAGGGTGGGGGGGTATGGGGGTGAATCAATCATCCAACAATTAAAATTTTTATCTTCTTTAAAAAAACTTAACCATTAAACCAAAGTAAATGACAACCATAATAAAGTGTACATAGAAAATTACACTAGATATGTTGACTAGGGAAACCCTTGACCATCAAGAAAACCATGATGGGAATGATGCCCACAAGATGATGTACTAATATAAATATTCCTTATTAGAGGATGGACCATGTTAGGAGTCTATTACAATATTTACTACAATGAGTCCCTATTAGGAGACTTTTAATCTCTATTAGGAGATTCCAACCCTATTAGGGGTTGTGCCAACCCTTTTAAGAGTTGTGGTATAATGTATGCAAGAAGAGCCACTCCTCAAACATGAAATTTCAACTAAAATAAGATCTCATTGCTCAAACAAGTAATTTACTATTATGTTATGTTCTTCTTTCCTTTTCTCTTTCCTCTATCCTATCAATTGGACCAATAACTTTTAGACCTTGTAAACCATGTCACAAACCTTATCCAAATAAAAAACTTTGGATCACTTAGCAAAACCTTGAAAATGAAGTTTCCTTCACTTCTGCACTCCTCTACTCAACTTTGTATTCTGCATTCTCTACTGCTTATCATCAATTCACATTTTTATTTATTTGATACAACGATAAAGAAAAATTTCCTTCCTTTATACTAACTCCATAAAACAATTCCTTGAGTCTACTATTAGACCTTCTCAATTAATTATTATTGGACCATATTAAGAACATGCTACACTTAGCAATAACCTTAATCTTCTACCTTGCAACTTGAATAACTTTTCATACATGAAATATTATGATGAGTGAGCTTAGCCATGTTATTCTCAACATATCTTCTTCATGTCCTCAACCTTGATCCTTAAGATATAAACTTTGCTAAGAGATATAATAAGTTTACCAAAACATGCCTTTATAAACTATATCTCATAACAAACATCACCAAAACTTACATAACTTCTTCTAGACTTAACCTTTTTACTTCCAAGGTTAATTGCACATACTAGATACTTAGAAATATCTTCCATAAGCTTGGGTGGTTATAATTCTTAACTAGCCATCCATGCCAACTTGATCTTTCTATTGTTCTTCTATCAAATACCATAGAAAAATTACTATGTTGACATCAAACTTTCTATGTTGAGATCAATGAAAAACTCAGTCATAAATGACACATATCATCATAGTAGTAATCCCTATGGGAATATCATTAGCATTCATGGTTCCAACCATTCTTTCAATATTCTTCCAAATCTTCCAACAATCTCCCTCTTTGGAATTAATGGCAACATAGATAAAAAAACATCTAGTTTCAAGAATACCAACAAAAGACTGTTCATTTTCAAATTAATATTTATCCCCCATTGATATACCTCTTTGTGCTCTATACTAAACTACTATTCTTCATACTATGCATCTCCCCTTAAGCATAATGTTTTTCATACCAAACTTCTCCCTTATTAACATCAGTGTCAAATGTAACCAATTCTTTTGTTTCAAACTCAACAAAAACTTATACTTACTAGCTTGAGTGTCAAAATATATTATTCAAAACAATATCCAACAAAATTCATGGATGAATCTATCCAACATAGATACTCCTTCATATAGGAAGCATGAGCATTCAATCCAGAAAAACAATGGTGCTCTATTACCCTAGATTGATGCACTCTTGCATCTTCTTACTCTGATGTAGGAAGGGGCATAACCCCAAGCATACCTTGAAAATACTCAAAAGTCTCTTTGGGAAGAGGCTTAGTGAATATATCTACAATCTTCTCTTTAGTGCTTACATTCTTCAATCTTATTTCATTTTCTACAACTTTTTCTCTCAACATATGATACTTAATAGAAATGTACTTAGTCCTAAAATGCAACACTGGATTCTTAGACATTTTCACTATGCTTGTGTTGTCACAATGTCTAACAATAACTTCATTTATTTTTATTCTTATATCCTTCAATAACTACTTTGTCCAAATGACTTGATTGTAATTATTTATTACTACAACATACTCTACCTATTTTTTACTTTGAGATGTACAATCATTCTTCTTGCTTAACCAAAAAACTAATCTTCTTCCAAGAAAGAAAGCTCTCCCACTAGTGCTCTTCCTGTCATCCATACTACCTTCTAAATTTGCATCAGTATAAGAACTTAGAGTAAAATCATTAGATCTATCATACCATAATCCAAACTCGTATGTTCACTTCAAGTATCTAAATATCCTTTTCACTACTACATAATGTGCTTCTCTAGGATCAATCTAGAATCTTGCAATAATTCCAACTACATTTTCTATATTTAAACTTGTGTGAGTTAGATATTGCAAACCTATGATCATAGATCTATACTTCTTCTGCTCAATAGTAAGTGATTCATCCTTTGTAGATAAATTGTGTCCAGTTACCATAGGTGTTCCAATGGGTTTTCATGTTTCCAAACCAAACTTTTTCAATAAATAATTCAAGTACTTAGTCTAAGAATTCAAGATTCATTCTTTATTCTGTACAATCTACAATCCTAGGAAATATTTCATCTCTCCTATCATACTCATTTCAAAATATTTCTTCATCCCTTCTACAAACTTTTCACTTTATTCATCATTTTTTCCAAATATAACGTCATCAAAAAATATTACCAAAATCATCAAACCATCATTAGTTTCTTTCCAATATAGATTACTATCTACCATACCTTTTCTATATCCAAGCTTTGTCAGATAATTGTCCAACCTCGCTTACCAGGTTCTGGGTGCTTTCTTTAATCCATACAATACTTTCTTTAGTCTACATACTATGTCCTTGTTATCTATTAAAGGACATCCTTCAGACTACTCAATGTATACCTCTTCTTTAAGTTCTCCATTCAAAAATGCTAACTTGACATCTATCTGATATTCTTTGAATTTCTTCTTTGTTGCATAGGCTAAGAATAATCTTACTACTTCAATTCTAGCCATTGGAGCACAAGTCTCCTTATAATCTATTCCTTCTTGTTGCAAGTAATCTTTACATTTAGTTCCTGAATACACATTTAGTTGCTATCATATTCTTGTCTCTTGGTTTGGTGACCAATTCCCATGTCTCATTCTTTTCTATCTAATCCAATTCCTCTTTCATAGCTCATTTCCATTAATCATCTTTGCAAGCTTCATCTACATTCTTAGGCTCAACTTAAGATATCAAGCATAGTTCTTCATTTACTCTACTTCTTTTCATCACACCTTTGTCTTTGTTTCTAATGATCTATTCCAATGGGTAATTCATTATCATGTTCTTTCTTGAAGTAGGAGTTGCTATCTCAACACTTGGCTCTACTGAAGGTTTTGAGCTCTATTCCTACCTTGGCTCCCCTTTATTCTGCAAATCATTATTAGTCTCAAGAAATACCACATCATCCCTTGGATTAATATAGTCATCTAAATTATAATCAACTATTCTCTCTTGTATTCTAAATTTCACATCAATTCTCACATTTGCACTTTCCATAATAGTCTTAGTTCTCTAATTATAACATCTACAAGCCTCTCTTTTCAATGACTAACCAAGAAACATACCTTCATCACTTCTATCATTAAGCTTACCAATGTCACTATCTCTCTTTATGTAACACTTACTTCTAAATATTCTAAGATATTTAGCTATAGGTGAGTGACCAAACCATAGCTCATAAGGGTGTCTTGTTTGTATCCTTCATGACTTGCACTTTGTTCATAGTGTAGACTACAGTATTCATAGCTTCTCTCCAAAATGTCTTAGATACATCATTCTCTTCTAACATAGGTCTTGTAGCTTTTGTAACTAACTTGTTTCTTCTCTCTACAACACCATTCTATTCATGGGTTCTTAGAGCTAATAGTTGTCTTTTAATTCTATTTTCTTCACAAAACATGTTAAACTCATTTCAAGTAAATTCTCCTCCTCTATTTGATCTTAAATATTTAATCTTTACTCCAGATTCATTCTCAACTATATTCTTAAATATCTTGAACTCGTCAAATGCCTCAGATTTCTCTTTAAGAAACACAATCCACATCATTCTAGAAAAATAATCAACTAGAATCATAACATACCTTTCACCATAGAATCCTTTAGTCTTTGTAGGACCACTGAGATCTATTTGTACAATCTTCAACTTTTTTGTAGTAGTAAACTTCTTGCTAGGAAAGAAGCTATGTTGTGCTTTGCCAAAATACATTCCTTGCAAATTATTTTAGTAGGATTTACAATATTTCAAAAAATCTCTAACAACAATCACTTGTCCTCACAATACTATCAAAGTTTATATGAAAAACTATTGTATTTCATAACCAACTATCATCTACCTTTGTAACCAAACATGTCATTTTGGTAGGATTCAACTGAAATACATTACCTCTAGATTTTTGTTCCTATTCCAATTACCTTTCTATCTTTATCTTTGATCCTGCATGTCTTTTCTATGAACTGCAACTGATAACCTTTGTCTACTAGTTGTACTAAACCCAAAAGATTATGATTTAGACCATCAAGAAAGTATACATTCTTAGTGTTACTTTTACAATCAAGAGTTATAGATCCAATACTTTTACTTGGCATCCCACGTTATTTTCAACTATGACAATTCCTCCATCCTGACTTTTCCAGTCAAAAAACTTGTTCACATCACCAATCATATGATGTGAATAGCCACTATCAATTATCCAATTATATTTCTTCTCAACCTTTGATACCAAAGCTACCTTCTCTGGAATTTCTTCTAAAATTTCCATAATCCAATTTCATTATGACTAGCACTTAATGCATATTCATCTAAATCATTATCTTCATTTGCATACAAACATTCTCTATCTTTTCTAGGCTTATGACTTCCCTTATTCTTTTTCTCTCTTTTAGGACATTTAGATGCATAATGACCATATTCATCACAAGTCCAAATTTTAAAGATTTTCTTATGTCCCTTTTCTCTTCTTACTAGAAGTGCTACTGCTTCAATCTTTCTGTCTTCCTTAGATCTACTACTACTAGAAAAATCTCCTCTAACACTTGTGCTCTTTGACAAGTTAGGTCAAATACTCAAGGTATTGAAAGCTATCTCTATTCTAGTCAATTCTACAAACTATCTAAGTTCATTCTCAATTGTTTCAAGTCTTCCAAAAAATGTCTCTTTTGTGAAATCTGTGGTACACAATATCAACAATTGTATCATCTGAACTGCTAACTTAAATGGTGGTGTTAGATTCTTCAAAATATTCCATATAACCCCATCAACTTCTTTAGTTCCTCCTTGAGCTTTAATATGTGCAGTAATTTTTGATATCCTACCTATATACGTTCTTACAGATTCATCTTCCATCATTTTAGCATCTTAAAATGCACAAATCCAACTTTGTAACCTCAACTTCTTAGAATGTGCATCACCTTCAAAAATATTTTCCAAAGCTTTCCAAATAAAATGTAAAGTAGCAAGTGATTTTATCTAACTGTACTCAATTTTAAGAAGTATAGTCAATAGTGCTTCTCTAGCTCTCATGTCACCCATGAAAATATATCTTTCTACCTTAGTGTAAATTTCCAAATCCTTTCCTTCAATGATTGTCTTCACTAATTTTTTCAACATCCGATATCCTAGACTCATACACAATAAATGTGTCTTCATATTTTCCTTCTAGCTGTCTAATTTATTTCATCAATCTTTAGAATATCTTTCCTAAACATGTTCACCATGGATCTCCTAGAGTTGTTAAAATTTTTCTTCAAGAACCTGATGCTTTAATACCAATTTTTAGAAACAATAGTCCACCAAGATAACTAGGAGGTGTATTAGTTATCCAATAATTAAAACATTTATCTTCATTAAACAAACTTAACCATTCAACCAAAGTAAAAAAACAACCATAATAAAGTGCACACATGAAATTACAGTAGATTTTTTGGCTAGGAAAGCCCTTGATCAGAGGGAAAACCTCGGTGGGAATGATACCCATAAGATGATGTACTAATATAAATATTTCTTATAAGAGGATGGGCCCTGCTAGGAGTCTATTACAAAATTTAGTACAATGAGTCCTTTCTAGGAGACTTTGAATCCCTATTAGGAGATTCCAACCATGTTAGGAGTTGTACCAACCCTATTAGGAGTTGTGATATAATGGATGCAAGAAGAGCCCATTGCCCAAACATGCAATTTCAACTACAAGAAGAGCTCACTGCTCAAACAAGTAATTTACTATTATCTTCTTCTTTCCTTTGTTCTTTCCTCTACCCTCTCAATTGGATTAGTCACTATCAGATCTTGTAGACTAGATCACAAACCTTGGATCCAAATACCAAACCTTGGATCACTTAGTAAAACATCAGCAATGAAGTTTCCTTTACTTTCACACTGCTCTACTCAACTTTGCATTCTACATTCTCTGCTACTTATCATGAATTCATATTTTTATTCATTTGATACCATGATAAAGGAAAATTTCTTTCATTTATATCAAGTCCATAAAATAATTCCATGAGTCTACTATTAGACCTTCTCAATTAATTATTATAGGACCACACTAAGAATACACTACACTTAGTGATAACCTTGTTCTTTCACCAAGTTGCAATTTGAATAACTTTCCATACATGCAATATTATGACATGCAAGCTTATGCATGCCATCCTTAACATATATTCTTCATGTCATCAACCTTGGTCCTTATGATATCAACTCTATTAAGAGATATAACAAGTTTACCAAAACATGCCTCTGTCAACTCTATCTCAGAACAGACATCACCAAAACTTACATAACTTCTTTTAGACTTAACCTTTCTACTTCTAATGCTAACTGCATATACCAAATACTTAGAAGTGTCTTCCATAACCTTGGGTGGTTATAATTCTCAACTATTCATCTATACAAACTTGAGCTTTCCACTATTCTTTTGTTAGATACCACAGAAAACTTTTTATGTTGACATGAAACTTGCTACATTGACATCAATGACAAACTCAATCATGAATGTAACATATCATCATAGTAGTACTCCCCCATAGGAAGATTATTAACATTCATTCTTCCAACCAATCTTCTAACATTCTTCCAAATCTTCCAACAAATGATTGGTCACTTTGACCAAAATGAAACAAGATTGTATATCACAATCTACTGTTGAAGTTGAATATGTGGCATCTAAAGTGAATTGCTCAAATATGGTATAGATCAAATAGTTACTCAAGGGAATGAAGGAGGAAATTTCTAAACCCGTGGTACTCTATTGTGACAATACAAGTGCTATAAACATATCAAAGAACCATGTGATACATACGTTGAGAAAGCACATTGTAATAAAGTATCATTACTTGAGAGAATTGGTTCAAGACAAAGAAGTGAGAATGGAACATGTGAATACAAAAGAATAGATAGTTGATATATTCATAAAGGCTTTACCTAAGGATGCACATGAATATCTTAAAGGTAAACTAGGAGTGGTACCCCTATCCAAAGCTAATTAAGAAGCAAGAGTAATGCCCTACATCAACTGAGTTGGATGACATATTTTACAAATTGATGTAATGGATCTTACTTTAGGACCTGCCTGAAGTAAAGAGGGAGCTTAAAAAAACAAAATTATAGTCACATGAATGGCGACAAAGAGAGAACCTCAATTGATTATATATGCATGTAAAGATGACAAGTCTTTGGCATTTTTGTCAAAGAGGGAGATATAAGAGAAAGAAGGAGAATATAATAAAGAGTTGTACCTGAAACCTGAAGAATGTATTGAGGGACAAGATCAGGTGAGGGTGAAATTTCAGATCCAAATATAAAGAGGAAGGCACACAAATTGATAGAGGGGGAGATTTCAATAAAAGGTATAAAGTTATTTTTGGTATTGTTGTTGGTATTGGTTTGTCATCAATGCCAAAGAGGGAGATTGTTAAAAGGAGATTGTTGAAGTGAAGAAGATTGATGAAATCTATCATGGAACAATCATTATTTTGTCACTAATATCAAATCTACTACTTTTTGGTAAGAAAATTGCTTACTTTGGTTTGAATGCTATAAATTAATTGATTAATGAAGAGTATCTCAAAAGAAAGGATAACAAGAAAACTTAGAGAAAGGTATAGTTATTTGGTGTCTAAAAGGAGCACTAAGACCAAGCAAGACATTGATGATATAGTGTATTGTTTATCTACTTAAGGTTATAATGAAAGGATACTTGAGCAAAGACTAGAAGAAGGCTAAGTAAACAAATGTGTCTACCAAGCTTGACCAAGAAAATAGTGCAAGCCAAGCTAAGTTAATGTAGGCCAAGTAGAAAATTAGTTGAAGTCAAGTAGTATGTTTATATGAGCTGAGAAAGAGAACTATAGTTGGTGCCAAGTGAAGAAAGATAGTATGTGTCAAGCAAGTGAATGTTGAGCATCCTAGTGTTGACCAAGCATCAAAAGATAGTCTTTGCTAAGTAAATATATTGTTATTGTTGAGTGTGGGTAAAATAAGTTAGATCAAAGATTTAACGAATCTCAGCTGACAAAGTTGGTTTATTGAATTGTGTAAAGTGTGTGGAAGGTTACTACGATGAGCTAGTGGAACATAATTCAAGATAAACTATTTTAAGGCAATTTGAAAAGAGAATTGTAGAGGAAGTTTTTTAGAAAGGGATGAAATAGAAAAGTGGGTAAATTCAATGAATATGACCTAATCCTAGATTGGACAATTATGGCTATGTGGAAAAATATAAAAGTTCTTTATTTATAGAGATAATAGGCTAGAAGCAAGTTTTGTCATGTGTGAGAACCTAAGGAAGACAAGAATTCAAGGGTGTTACTTCATATGGTGGTCAAATAGAATAGTCTATAGTTGGCATACAAAGAAACAACACTTAAGGTGATGAAGGCTTGAATAGTGAACAAGATGTCATAAATGAAGAGGATGAATGCCAAGCATAATAGTTGACTAAATGTAAGATCTTTGAACTACAAATGAGTTGTTATTGTTACCAAATCAAGTCTTATTGTTATTCTCTAACAATTGTATCAGTCTAGATAAATCCATTAGACTAAGTTTGACCTAACATTTATTAGTGAATCCTTTAATAGGGTGATCTTCTAATAGAATATTCCAAAGTCCTCTAACAAGGCTCACTCCTAATAGAGTTATTGAAATCCTTTAACTAGGTCACATTTAACAATGTGCATTGTAAACTTTAACATGGTTGGCTCCTCATATGGCTCACTTTAGAAGAGTGACAATTGGTAGCATGTTGCTAGTGGTTTTTCCCAAATTAGATTTCCATGTACAATCATTGTATCAAAATGTGTGATTGATTTTGTGGTATTGCATGTTTAGATTTCTACAAAGTTATTTTGACATAGGACAACAATATGCATATGTTTAAGATATTGAACAATCAATGCAGGCATAAGAATAGGTTTTAGTAAATTTTTTTTTGTACATTTGGACCTTGGATAACTAATTCACCCCTCCCCCCAGTTATTCTAAAATATTCCAAAAAATTGTAAAAAGTCTTGTTATACTACTAAAGAAAAGACTATTAATGAATTTCAGATTAATGATGATGGAATTGTCTATTTTTCTATGAAAGAGATTCTGATGAAGATGAGATAACTACACTAATTTTGTATGTGAACAAAAGTGATAGATGGATAATTAATAGTGGATATTCTAATAATATGATTGGTGATAAAGATAAATTTGAAGATATTGGTCCATACAATGGTGGATGTGTTAAATTTGGTAATGATATCCCATGTGTTATATAAGGTAAAGGAACTATTCAACTGACTGACAAGGTAACATGTGACAATGTTTATTGGCTTGAAGGACTTAACTAAAATGTGTTGAGTGTTTCACAACTGAACAAGATAGGTTATAAAGCTGAATTTCATAATAGAAAGGCCAAGATAAATGATGGTGATGGTAAGCTAATTGGAACTGTTTAGAAGACAAGAGGTAACTTATTCTATCTAGACCTATCAAGTATGTTTGCACAACAAGAAGATGATTAGTTATGGCACAAAAGGTTATGTCATGTGAACTTTGACAATTTGGTGAATATCTGCAAGATAAAGAAAGTAAGAGGATTGCTTAAACTAAAAAAGCCTAATAATGTTATGTGTAAATAGTATCAATTAGGAAAGATGACAAAGTCTAGTTTCAAGAGTAAAACATAGACTAGTAGTGATATTTTGGAATTGGTTCATATTGACCATGTGGACCAATTGATGTTAAAAGTTACAATGGAGATTTACATTTCATTCTATTTGTAGATGACAATGATGTCTCTTTAAGATAAATGTGATGATTTTTAGTTATTCAAGTGGTGTTTAGCCAGAGTTGAAAAAGAAATAGGGAAGAGTCTAAAGTTTTTGAGATCTAATACAAGTGGTAAATTCATCTCACATAAGTTTAATAAATTCTGCAATGATAGAGGAATAAAAAGATAGATACTAGTATGAAGGACCCCTCCTCAGAATAGGATAGCTGAAAGGAGAAATAGATCAATAATATGTTGGAATTACAATAGGAAAGATAAAATTTTAGGGGGTGAATCAGTGCTTCAAAATTTGACCCATAAAATATTTACCACACATCCATCTCACATATTTAATAAGTAAGTTGAAATAACATCTAAAGCATGTACATCTAAAATATGTAAACAAATAAGAATTCACACATATGACACAAGATATGATTACCCATAAACCCTCCAATGAGAAAGTAAAACTGGGATGGGGATGACACCCACAAATCTTCACTAATGTATTAATAAAGTATATCCAATGAAGGTTACAATGTTTGATCATGAATCATGATTTACACTATGAAAGGTTTGCCCTATTAAAGGCTTATAAAGACTAGTAGGTCTTTCCCTATTAAAGGATTTCAACACTCTGTTAAAAGTGTGCCTTGTTAAAGGACTTCAACTCACAATTAAGTAAGAATCTTATTAGAGGATTTCAATAAAGCATATTAGGACTACTCTATTAAGAGATTTAACTAATTCACATATTAGAATTTCTTAGCATTGATCATATGATTAGCACTCTAAAGCTTGATGACAGATCACCTCTATCTTGTTGTGTACTTGATCCTTCTTGATCAAATTTTTTTCTAATGTTCGCTATTTCCTTCCTCTATTCTCCTTTAACTAATTTTGCAATGCAATTTCATATCATAATACCAGGTCACCATGAATTTCCTAGTTTTTGTATGCAAAACTATCCTTGATCATTCATTCATTCCCTTTCACACTCATAAGAAGTTTAGGGTTTTTCCTCCTTAAGAAGACCTCGACGACTTAGGGTTAGGTATGAATCAATAGCTATGATTCACCAACTTAGCCACTTAAACCTTCCTTTTACCTAAGTGGATGCATATAATTCATAGAGATTCCAACTTAAGATTTGTCCTTATCACCAAAATATTGTAATTCAATCTATAAGTTGGCTTTAAAATGGTTTACATAGTAGTTTGCACCAATACAAACAACTATGACAAAACTATGTTATTTGGAAATTGAAGTACCTAATGCTCAACATATACTACTTTCAATAGTGATACTCAAAATTTGAATGACTCAACATGTACTATTTACTCGACTCCTAAGCCACTCAACATATACTTTCTACTCTACACTTGAGTGACTTGGCACATGAGTGACTCAGAACTTACTATTAACTCGACATGCTCTAATGTATACATTTTTTGTTTGGTATATGCTACTTATTCAATATGAACTAAGTAAATGACTTAAGTGTATAGACACTAATTTTTCAAAACCAATCTGAGATCAACAATGTCCTACTTTGTCATAAGTGTCAAAAACACTAGGTCATGCACTAATATTTTTATTCTTATGAGCATAACATAACATAACTAGTCAGTTTCTGTACAAAATTTCAAAAAAATAAAAGTTATGCAACAACTTATACCTTAAAAAGACTTATAACTCCCCCTAAGTTGTTTTATCTATTCTATTTTGTATTTTTGCAACAAAATTTATCCTATTAAGTATATTTTCTTCAATTGATACTCTTTCTGATACACTTTCACTTGCTTGTTGTTCTTACTTCAAAAAATGTATACATTAGAGCATGTCGAGTTAATAGTAAGTTCTGAGTCACTCATGTGCCAAGTCACTCAAGTGTAGAGTAGATAGTATATGTTGAGTGACTTAGGAGTCGAGTAAATAGTACATGTTGAGTCATTCAAATTTTGAGTATCACTATTGAAAGTAGTATATGTTGAGCATTAGGTACTTCAATTTCCAAATAACATAGTTTTGTCATAGTTGTTTGTATTGGTGCAAACTACTATCTAAACCATTTTAAAGCCAACTTATAGATTTTTTATTCTTATGAGCATAACATAACATAACTAGTCAGTTTCTGTACAAAATTTCAAAAAAATAAAAGTTATGCAACAACTTATACCTGAAAAAGACTTATAACTCCTCCTAAGTTGTTTTATCTATTCTATTTTGTATTTTTGCAACAAAATTTCTCCTATTAAGTATATTTTCTTCAATTGATACTCTTTCTGATACACTTTCACTTGCTTGTTGTTCTTACTCCCCCTTTTCTCTTTCTCTCCCATGCTTGCTTCCCCATGCTCTTATTCTCTCATGCTCTTACTCCCCATTTTTGACACTAGCATCAATGGGTTATACAATAATAGTGTGATTGTCCAAGAAAGATTTATGGACCTCAAGAATAATCTTCAAAACATCCCAACTATCACAAGCTACCTCCAAAGACTTAATTTGGATCGCTAGCTCGGAAGCAAGGTGTACTAGACCATATGATGTTGAAATATTGGGGTCTTTCTTCATAAGAGTATCTACATATCCTACTTCCTTATTTAGAATCTCCATATGAGGAGTCAATGCAATCCAGATGCTTATTAATTTAGCCCTTAAGTTGGCTTCATCTGCACATAGTGTTGCTAACTTACTCTAGGTTTGCAATAGGGTCCTAAAGTGTTTCTCACTTTGAGCTGGAGTTATGGGTAATTTTGCTCTAGATGATTGCATTTGACTTTCCAAGCTTAGGCTGTGATTCCTTATTTCTTGTGTGAGGAGTTTAGGATTAGATAGTTTTGTGTATAGACAAAAAATGTTCTCTAGTACCTTCTTTGGACTTTCTACCTTTATTGCCAATGCACCTTATTTAAGTGTTATATCACTAGATATCTTCTCATTTACTTTATGTTGTAAATTATTTGTAGACCATTCTAATAATTTTTCATTAGTGTCAAGGTCTACATCACTTACCTTTTCCACTATGTTAGTCAGTTGTTTAATAATTGGCTTGGTTTCATCTAGAGTAGGTAAACTGAATGCATCTAAGAAGACATGTTTGATATCAAGAAAAGCTTGCTTCTGCCTATGCTCTCTTTTGAGTATTTCTTGATGCTTCTTTCTTGCTAGGGTTCTTGAAGTATACCCATGTTCTCAATTGTTATTGTTGCATAATCATACTTTGGCAAAATAATTTTTCCATCTAGGCTCACATCTCCATATTACCTCTTCTACCTTTGATGAACTAGGACTCGTCACTGAGAATTGTAAAGGTATCACATCTATGCTTGGCCTCTAAATAATTTGAATGGAAGGAGCTCCAAATTTTGTTAATGTTACCAATGCTTGAATTTCTTCTATCTCCTTTGGCCTGGTTATCAAATGTAGCTCTTTAGGCTTGTCCTTTTCTACCTTGTTGACTTCATTTGTACTTGGATCTTGTGTTGTAGGTACAAGTACATCTACCTAACCTATTTGATTTTGTGTCTCCACCTTATCCTCTCCAATTGTCTCAAACTTATTTGTTGCATCATTTGTTACATTTTTTGAGATTGGAGTGGCACTTGTATGTTGCTAACACTAGCGACCTGAGTAGTGATTATAGGTGGTTCTTGTGTTTTCACCTCCTCCCTTGTAGTCTTAGTCATTGATTTTTGAAGTTCATCTACACTCACCAATATATGGTTGTTACACAATTTGGCCTATAGTGTAGATTGGTCAAGTGTCTTTTTCAAGTCTTCCTCTATTAAGGGATTGATGTTCTAAGTAGTATAATCAAAAACATCCTTGACTATAATAGTTTTAGTATTTATAATTATTACTTATGGAAGTTTGACACTAGGCATTTGTGTAACTCATACACTCTATTCTTGCTACTACCCTACCTCAAGTATTGCCTAATCATGTATGTGCATATCAATGCCTCCCTCAATTGTATCTTCTTCATTTTCATTGTCTTCATCATCTTTAACCTTAATAGGTTCTTGTTCACCTTCTTTCATTGTGGCTAGTACATATGTGATCTTCCACATTTGTTTGGACTTTTGTAAAACATCTTGAATGTTGTTTTGTAGTATGCTAAATACCCTATATTTAGGAAAAAAATCTAACAACATATTTCTTTATGGCTTGGGATTTTTGTGCCTTGTTGAATTTTGGCATGACTTGGGCGAGGGATGTCTCCCTAATTTTCCTTTCTAAGTTCAAACAATAATGTCATTTTTTCTCAAATCTTTCATATAGACTTTTAGGTATCGAGTTCATAATTTCTAGCAGATCCTACTTAAAAGTAACAATCATGGAATATATTGCCTCCTCCACTTGATTCTTCTCAACTTTTCCAAGATTTTAAAAATAAATGTGAGTAAAACTTGATAAGTTAGCATTGTTTCTAAAGTTCTCACATAAGTTATCTAGATCTGAAGATGGATTATGACTCACCATTTTCAATTGGTTGTTGTCATTAGATTCAGTTCTTTCCTAATAAGTTTTAGCATGAGAAATATATTTTCCCCTTGATATTTTTTGTGCTCCACCTTCCTACTTTATGGGCTTGACTTTCTCTTTATCCTTTTGTGCAATGACATGTGTATTGGTCCTTGTGATAGGTGTTATTGGTTTGGTTGGCTTGGTTTAACAACCTTCTTAGGTATTTTCATTGCTTGTTTCTTAGCCTTTCTCTTCTTCTAATTAGTAGGAATAGGTGCTTCCTCAACTTCTTCTTCCTCAACACCTTCTATAGTTTCTATTTATTCCTCTTGTTGATCCTCACCCCATCCTTGTGTCAATGGAAGTGGTTCTCGAATTTGATTGTCTTCTTCCTCTTCATCCTCTTCCTCTTTGTCTTCCTCCTTAGCACCTTCACCAAATTTATCTTTTAGTTTCTTTACTAGTTTATCATTCTTTTTGATGATAGAGTATGTCTTCAACTCCATAGTAATCTTTGACTTGGCCATCTCATAGTTACAAAAGGCTTTGGCATCTTTGTCTACTTCTTCTGCAAGTAATGTTGTGATTATTATAGAGGCCTCATAAACATTTATTTCATAACCTAATGGCCTTAGCCATCTCATTCTAGGAATTGCATCTTGAACAAATGTGTCATCAACATCAACTAGGAAACAAACATCATCATAATATCTTTCCACTAATGATACTGGAATCCTTAATCTCTTCTTCATGGATTGTTTGAAATCCTCAAAATAACTAGTCATTATAGACTCAAAACTTTCACGTAATTGTTCAATAAACTCTCATATTTGAACTGTAATAAACCTATTTGTCTTCCATGCAATAGTACCAAATGTAGCAAATGTGTTCTTAACATAAAATAAAATACATATCAAAATGAATCCAAATGTATACCAAGCACTCTTTGTTTTCCTTATTGCTCCTAGGTTTTCAATCAATTGTTGTAATTGTAGTTTGGAAAGATCATATGTATGATCCTTCTTCATGATCTTGTAGCCCATATCCACTGCAATGTGGGGTACATTATTCGAACTACTTGATTGATAAAACTTATATACAATTACCCTTACTAGGAAAGCTATCAGAGGATCTGTGATAGTATCTATGGTCATTCCTCTCTTGTTCCACACAACCCCTATGTTCTTTTTAATAACTTCTTTGGACTCACTCCTCATAGTTTTTGGTTGATCTAGGGTTGGAAAACTAGTTACCCTGTGGATTATTCTCTTTGTGATTTTAATTAGTCCATTGTATAACCACAATAAGCTATCATGAATTCTACTCAATAACATTTCTAATCCACTTAGTCTTGAAAATGCTAGGGAAATCTAGGGCATGAGTTAACCCTTTATTTTCTATTATTTTGAATTCTTCCCTCAACACACTATTTTCACATAGTTTTCCATATGCTTATCTAATTTCTATGTCACCAATACTACCAATATTACAATTGTAACACTTTCTAATATCTTGAATTATTAAAACTTGTGGTAATATTATAGACAGCACATTGGAGGGATCTTGTTTGAATGCTATGTTTGAAATGGCCTTGAAAATAGGTTGTTTTACCTCATTTCTAAAACATTTAGAACCTTTTTTTCCCTCTATACATTTTTCTTTAGAATAACTAGATGTTATTTTGCAAATAAAGGGTTATAAAATTTGAAACAACGTAGCTTGGTACATGATAAATAACTTATAAATCTTAATTAAATGATGTCACACAACCACTCAAATATCTTGCAAATACTTCAGATGAAATTTTTAGATCACCTCTACCTCTTCTTTCTCTCTTTTGAATTTGAATGGAGTTAAATGAGTAGAAATTAATCAAATACCCCTTTAAAATGATCTAATTAATGCTAAGTGCTTACGCAACTATAAGCTTGACATCAACTAATTTCTAGCTCACTAAGTATCCACTTGTCTTTTCATTTTTTTGGAAACCATTATGAGCATAGCAACAACTATCTATTATGGTAGCTTGGCATTCACTAGAATTTTACTCAGTAACCTAAGAAATGTTTTGTGCTCGATAGTAACATGAAAGTTTGACAAAACTTAAACATTTTTCTTTAATTCCTATTAACACTTTGTATCTCTATTAATTCTTATATATTCCTTTTATAACTAAATCCTTTAGAACTGATGTATGGTATAAATTTTGAATTTCAGTTCTACATACCTCTTGATTGCTTAGTTTGATGAGGTGTGATCACCTGACCCATTAGATGAAGTGATCCCTTCTCCACTTGATGTGCTACAATCATGCTTTCTCTTGGTGTCTTATTCATTTAAGTTCTAACATTTTTAATATCTACCTTTCCTTTGCCTTTATTGAACTTAGAACTTGGTACCTTTGACCTTGTTGGACAATATTGACTTATGTGACCAGTCTTCAAATAGCTAAAACATGTCATTTGACTCAACCACCTTTTGTAGTCACTCTTGAAGTATGTTATAATATAACTCTTAGGAATATGTCTATACTCTTGATAGTAGTGAAAACTATACCTTTTATTATAGTCCCAATTGTAAAAGTTTCCATTCTTATTTACCTTTTCTTGCTTGTTTGATGACCATTTTGGGTTGGCTCTACACTTAAAATCTCTATGTTCGTATTTCTGATAGTTGTAACAATATCCTTCAAATCTTTGATTGTGCATGGTCATGTTTCTACATTCATGTGTTTGATGGCCTTGTTTGTTGAACTTGTGGCAGTCACCCATTCTCTTGTTCTTATCATTTTGATTTATAATGTTGCTCCTGCAAAAATTGTCAATATGTCCTTTATTACCACAACTATGATAAGTAGGTTTGGAATGCTTACCTTTGTTACTTCTTTCTTAGCATTTTGAATGATTCTCCTTCTTCAGTACTTGTGTATCCTAGTCCAAATGTATCAATTTTAGATCTAGGGGATCTCATCAATTATTCAAAGTACTTGATGGCTTCACTAGGTTTATTGAAACTTTCAACAAATTCCTTTTCTCTTTTTAGGTCATTTCTCAATTTCTCATCCTATAAATTTAGTGTTTTTATCTCAATTTCCTTGGTATTGATTTCATGGTTGGCATTCATCAATTGACCCAAAGTTTCTAAGTGCATGTTAGCAATCCTAGTTATCTTTGATGATCTCTCTTCCAATCTGTTGGTCAAAATTCTTTTGTCATCTTCAATCATGGGTTTGTCTTCCACTGCTTTATTTTTTTGTTTGATCACCTGACATAGTAATATGGCTTCTAATTCTTGTTCTATCTTGAGATTTTTTATTTCTTTAGCTTGGGTTCTATTCTTTTCCATTAGATCTACAGTTTTTGTATTAAATTCATTTGAGTCCCATTTCCAAATAGCTTATTAGTGTCCATCTCTTTTTATTGTGTGTCATTCTCCTCAATGGTGATTTCCTTCATTCTCTTTAATGATTTCTTTAGATCACCTCTTGTTTCACTCAACCGATGTAGAATGAGTTGTATTTCAACTCCTTGATTCTAAATGATCTTTTCCAACTTGTAGACTTCCATTTCCAATATTTTCCTCAAAGTTGCAAAGCTTCTCTTTTGGAGAACTAGGCTTTAGTAACAATTGTTAGAATTACAATAGGAAAGGTAAACATCTAAGAGGGGGAGTGAATCGGTGCTTCAAACTTTGACCCATAAAATATTTACCAGACATCCATCTCACATATTCAATAAGTAAACTAGAATAACATGTAAAGCATGTAAATTCAAATGATGGAAAGCAAAAGTGGAGGAGCGACTTTTCAAAATCTAAACTCTGCTTGGGCAAGAATCTTCTAGTAGGTCAAGATCAAAATCATGGCTTGGGCTATAGATTGATGGGAGGGGATTGAGATTGTTAGGGTAATACAAAGAATGGTGATGGGACTAAAGATCCATGTGCTTGTTGCAAGGATCATGTAAACCTCCCCCGATCTCCAAGATAGGATTTTCTAGGTCATAAACTTCTAAATGGTCCTCTCTATTTGGAGTTAAACCTTTGGGTAAGTCCTCTTTTCTAGTTGTTAAGATACTTCTTGCATCTAAAAAGGATCTATTTCAATAGCAATCCTAGATGATCTTTTTGATCATAGCATCACTACAATGGATTCTATTGTAGTAGGCCAATTCATTGGTCAAAGGCCAAATATAGACATTGTAAGATCTTTCATGAAGAAGAAATGGAATATGAAAGGGAAAATAACTATTACTATGATGGCCAAAGGGTTTTTATCCATTGAATTTTCCTATATCTAGGATCTCTCAAATCGGTCACTTAACACTAGTTCTCCAGAAATGGTCTTCGAAGTTGGATCTAAATGATTCTTTTTTAATTCAAGCACTAGTTTGGGTTAGACTTCTAGAGATTCCTTTGGAATTTCAGAATGAGGATGGTTTTTTGGGAGTAGCCAGATCCTTTGGAGAGCTTCTCTCAATTGATTTAACAACAACATCAAGAAGACAATTAACCTATGCTTGTATTTGTATTGGAGTAGGGGAGGAGGTGGACATGCCAGAGGAAGTTAGCTTCCATTCCAAACTTGGAACTCATGTTTAGAAGATGATTTATGAGAGCGTGCCTTTTGCTTGCTTTCATTTTTTTGAAAAAGGGCCATAAGGCCAAGCAATGCCCAAAGGCTAAGGAGGAAAAGAATAGGAAAAAGGTTACCACCAAGACTCAAAATTAGAAGGAAGGAAACAATATTTGGAAACAAAATAATAAAAAGGGCCCTGAGTCTAGCCATTTAGAACATCAAGAGGTGGTTCTGGATATTCCTATAAAAGAAGTGAATGATTTGGATTTGAATGATCCATAGACTGAAGCTATGAAGGGAGATCCTATTTGTGGACCAAAAGGGCCTAACAATGAATGTAAGCTACCGTCACAAGAAGCGGAGGGTGGCCTCTAGAGAAAATTCATGGTAGGGGAACTAGTTTTTGGATCAAAAGGACTCAAGAAGCAGAGTATGCTACCATCCCCTTAAGGGGTGGGTGATGGTCATCACATAACTTCTCTTGAAGGAAAATGTAAGGAATCTTTTCTCAAAGGACTAGGGGAGGAGCTAAGAAAGACTATTGAAGAGGAGGAGGAGGTATTGGTTCTGCCAAAAATTTAGGGGTCCTAGGGTCCCAAGGAGATCCTTTCTTCATCCTCTGGGTATCCTTTGGCTTCGCCTAGATTGGGATCTAGGATTTTGGATCTATTCAAAAATTCATCCCCTAGATAGCTATCTAGAATGGAGGCTTGGCTAGATGCTAATGATAGTAAGGGTAATTAGACCATGCTCAAAAGGAAGAAAATTATAGACCCTTTTCTAGTCTCACTAGAAACCACCAAGAGAAAAGTGAAAGCTAATGTTGGAACCAAAATTAAGACTCCAGGAAGAAAGAGTTTAAGCCAATCCATTTAGGAGGAAGCTAGAAGGAATGTGGTAGATGGGAGCCAAAGAATCATCAAGGACTCAATTAAATAGAAATGAAGACAATATCCTAGAATATAAGGTAGCTAAATGGAGACCATAAATAGGAGGTAATTAGGAATATTATTAGAGACCAAAGACCTAATTTTATGTTGATCCAAGAAACCAAAATGAAGGAAGATATGGTGGATATTATTTCTTTTTGTACTAGCATGGATGGACGTGCCACCAATTTTAATGGTGCTTTTGGGGGATTGCTCATTATTTTCAATCATAAGAAATTCCAAGTCACTACCATTCATAATGAAGGAAATATTTTGTTATGTAAAGTTTTGCACAAGTATAGCAAATACTCTTGGTATCTATTGAATGTGTATGCCCCCAACATTAAGCAAGAGAGGAAGGCTTCTTGGGCCAAGCTTAGCTTTCTTATTTAGACCTACAACCTAAATAAAGGGGTCATTATGGGAGATTTTGACACTCCCCTTTCTGATGAGGAAAAATCTGGGGGCCTGGCCCTAGATTTGGATAGTAGAATGGATCTTTCATTCTTCATTAACAAATTGTCTTTACTGGATGTTGAACTTTCAAGTGGGATCTTCACTTGGTCTAATAGATGTTTAGGGAGTGAATGTATCTAGGTTCATCTTGATTAGTCTCTTATTTCTCTAGGATGGTTGAATCTCTTCTTTAGCAAGTTTTCCCTTCTTCCTAGAGTTAGGTCTAATCATTCCCCCATTTACCTAACTTTATTCCCTTTCTTAGTGAAGTTGAACTTCCCTTTTCATTTTTAGAAGATGTGAACCTCACATCTGGACCTATTTGCCAAAATTTCCTCTTGGTGGAATATTGATGTGGAAGGGACAACTATGTATAGGGTTACGAAGAAATTGAAATTTTTAAAAAGAAATATTAAAATTTGGAACAAGTCTGATTTTGGGCATATTTTCTAGTACAAGGATGTTCTCTCCATTCAGGATACCATTCAAAAGGAAAGTTACAATGAACACCTTAGACTTACTAAGATGTCTCTCCTTTCTAATCTTCATAACATCATAAGTAGGGAAGAGAGCTTCTAGAAACAAAGATCTAGAATTGAATGGCTCAAAGAGGGAGATCAAAATACCAAGTTCTTTCACCTCTCCACTCTAAAGCATAGAGTGACCAATCAAATTTTTGGAATCAAGAAAGACCAGTCCCTTTTAACTGATGAAAAGGACATTTCTACTTAGGCCTTTGATTTCTTATCTTCACTTCTTTCCAAGGACTCCTCTTTATTTATGGAAGACCAAAGGAAAATTAATTCCTCTCTTCCACAACTGATTCAGCCTCACCAAAATGCAATGTTACTTTGGAAGTGAAGCATGCTCTTTTTTCTCTCCCTATAGACAAGGCCTCTGGGTCAGATGGCTTTCCAACTTATTTTATAGGTTTATTAGGAGGTGGTAAAGATGGATGTTATCAAGGTAGTGCACAAATTCTTTGGGGCCGGGAATCTACTACAAGAGCTAACTCTACTTTTCTAGTTCTTATTCCTAAATCCCTTGGGGCATATTCTATGGATTAGTTTAGGCCTATTAGTCTTAGCAATTCATTCTACAAGATCATCTCAAAAGTTTTGACTTTCTAAATTCTCAAGGTTCTTCCATTGATCATTTTCCCATAGCAGACAGTTTTTGTTCCTCGTAGATAGGTCCTAAATTCTATTTAATTAGTTCATGAAGTAATTCATTCTTTATAAGTGAGTTGTAGGGAGGGTCTTCTCCTCAAGTTGGACCTCTCCAAAGCCTATGATTAGGTGGACTAGTCCTTCCTTGGCACAATTCTGTAGGATTTTGGCTTCAACCTGCAGGTATGCTAGCTTATTTTCCCACTTGTCTCAACTTCTTTGCTTGCTATCATTATAAATGGGACACCCTCTTATTTTTTCTTTCCATTGAGAGGATTAAGGTAGGGAGATCCTCTTTCTTCCATTCTCTTTATTATCCTAGCTAAGTGCATTGGTAGATTGATTTAAAGAAAAAGATAGGATGGGTCCTTGAAAGAAATCAGACCTTCTTTAGGACAGTTCTCATTTACTTGCCAACAATTCGTGGATGACATTATTATGGGTGGAGAAGCCTCAATTTTGGAAGCCAAAATGATCAAGAGCCTATTAGATAGGTACACTAGGGGAACTAGCCAACTTATTAATTCAGGAAAAAATTAGTATTCTTTATTAATACCCCTATTGATAGACAAAGGAAGATTGCAAGTATTCTTGGTTGTAGGATTGGAAGCTTCCTTGCTACCTATCTTATCCTTCCAATGGAGAAAAAATCATCAAATTCTTTTTAGAAAGTGATTATTGATAGATTTAATAAGAAGTTGGTAGGATGAAAAGGAACAACTCTTAGCCAAGCTGGTAAATGCCTTCTAGTGAAAGCCACCCTTCAGAACCTTCCTATGTATGCCTTGAGTCTCTTCAAGATTCTGGTCAAATATGCTAAGATAATGGAAAAATTCCAAAGATATTTCCTCTAGTCTAGTATGGAAGAACATAAGAACTACCATCTTGTGTCTTGGGAATCCCCAAGTGTTATGAGGGACTGGGAATTAGAAAAATAAAGCATCACAATAGTGCCCTCCAGGCTAAGAAAGTTTGGTAAATATTTAGTAGCACTAGAGAATGGAGAGATATTTTGGTAGATAAATATTTAAGAAGACCTCTCTTATACATCTTCTTTATGAAGATGATATCTCAAATGGCTCAAATATATGGAATTGGATATTAAAGGCAAGAACTCTAACAAAGGCTAAGGCCAAATGGAAAGTGGGAAATGGAGAGAACATCCTCTTCTGGCAAGATAATTGGCTCATTCAAGGGCATCTCATTAATAACCCCATCTATAAAAATTGGGACAACACTTGTATAAGGATGTTTGGATCAAAAGCAAGTGACTATAGAATGGACCAAGGATGGAGAGACCTATCCTTGATATCAGATGATGACTTAAAGACAATAATGGTGAAACAAAGTTCTCTCATTTTGAACAATAATAAGGATGAATTGATTTTGGGGGGCAATAATAGTGGTTCCTACTCTATAGCCTCAGGGTATGGATCCCTCTGGGACCTGAAAGAGAAACCTCCTTGGGCTAAGGCCTAGCTTCCTACCCTTACCCCTAAAATCAATATTTTCTTCTAGTTGTTGCTTCAATATAGAATTCTCACTCTAGATAATTTGGAAAAAAGAGATCAATACATTCCTTAAAAATGTATTATTTGCAAGCATCAATTGGATATAGTAAACCACATCTTCATTCATTTTCCTTATTCAATGAAGGTCTGGGACAGTCTCATAAAGAAATACAATGTTGGTGCAAGCCAGGGAATATCCTAAACTTCTTCAGCCAGTGGAATAGCACGTTTAAAGGGACAAATTTGCAAAGTGGAACTATGTGGACTTTGCCTCATTTTTGTTGGGAAGTATGGAAAGAGAGAAACAACCATATCTTTAGAGATAGAGAGGTACCTATTAATGTGCTTTTAGACAAAATTAATGGATACGTAAGAGAAAATTTTCTCATAAGGAAGGGTGGTCTTCTTGATGAATATGGTATGCATAAGGATAGAGAAAAGGACAAGAAAATGAAAAGATAGGCATTCAAGTGGAAACTCCCTCCTAAAGGATGGCATAAAGCCAGCTTTGATGGAGTAACTAAAGGAAACCCTAGATCTGCTAGATGTGGGGGCATCATCAAAAATTGCCACGAGGTTGGATTGAGACTTTCTCCCATCCTTTAGGCAACCAAATGAATCATAATGTTGAAGCCAGTGTTGCTATCCATATTACCAAACTGGTGTTGGAAGTGAGATTCAAGAATCTATTGCTGGAGGGTGACTCAAATAATATAATTAGATGCATGAAGGTTGTCCTCCCTCCTACTTGGACCATTGCTAATATAGTTGTAAAATTTGATAATGTATATGTCATCCATGAGTATAGAGAATTTAACTTAGTGTCTAATTGGTTTGCCAACAAGGTAGTCAAGTATGGCATGACTAGAATATGGTCCAACAATGGGAATATTTTGTTTGCTATGAAAGAGTTAATTGCCCAAGAAAGGATCCCTGGAAGTACAAGTGATATTATACCAAAATATTTTTAATATCACCATTTAATTATCAAAATTAATGTAAATATGAGTGAAGGCAATATCATTAATGGAAAGTACAGGTTGAACTGGCTAATGATGCATTTGGTGTCTAATCATCACATTTTATGGGTTGCTTATTTTCTTTACCATTTTTTGAGTTCAAAGAAAATGTGGCCTTGAAAAAAGTAGATAGAGGAGAACTTATTTGTATATTACAAGTAAGTATCTAGTGCAATGAGATTGTGGGAGAATGGATTAGAAGGGAACTAGTTGGAGAGCTAAAGAAATGAAAACAAAGAACCAAGGTCTAGGAGAAACTCAACAAGGATGACATTGTTAACTACATTGCCAAGCTTCATGGGTATAATTCAGTGATTACTAATCTAATGGTCAATTCTTGGAAGGATGGTAGGTTTAAGATTTATGGAGTTTTGTACCATGTTGATGTGGGGATTATTTCCCATGTAACTCAAATTCTAGCTAAGGGTTTGGAATTTTATAGAGACAAAAAAAATTCTGCAAATGCGGTGAAGGACTTTGCCAAAAACATGGAAGAGAAGGAGTTGATGAAATTTGAGACCTATTATGAGATGGATTCAGTCAAGAAGCTCTGGAGGTATATGTTATGGGCCATCATTGAGTTTATTTCCCTAGATACAAGGTTTGATAGGGTTAGAACTCACCACTTTGTGCCACTTAATCATTTCCATTATGGTGCTATAGTTTCTTTTCCTTTTTACCTTTTTTCTTCTATGAAAAAGAACATTTTGGGGTATAAGAAGAAACCTAGTGCTAACCCTACCCTATACAAGGGTCTTCTTCTTTTCCTCTTTGAATAATTCAAAGCCCAATTCATGAGCAATTCTATTGTGGTTGCTTCTGAGGAGACTAGGAGCTCCAATTTCTCTTTAGATATGGAAACATATGTGAATGTTAGTTCTATGGAGGAGGAAGCTCATCAATCTTTGAGGAAGAAGACCAAGGGGAGAGCCAAGGGAGCTACCTCTCCTAGAAAAGCTCCTTATAGGAAAACTATTAGGGGACATATTTCCAAAATGTCTGGCCAAGTGAATGATGAGTACAATGAGGATGGAGACAACATGGACATGGACGAGGAGACCAAGGGTGTGGATATTGAGACTAAGGTGGAACTAGATGCAACCCCAAAAAGAAGTAGAGGAAGAGTAGGGAGGAGGACATGTCATTGGAGGGGCAAAATAGTAGTAGGCCTAAGTTGGTCCTTTCTGCTTCCCCTCCCCCTTTCATAACTTCTCAAGAGGAAAAAGTGAATATGGAGGAGGCCAACACAAGTGATGTGGTGGATACCAAAGAAAACCAAATGGCTTGGAATAACTTCAATGCTAGAACATCCAAATGGGCATTTTTTGTGAAGTCATGACTCCTCAAATCCTTGAAGGCAAATAGGGGAAAATCCAACTAGATGAACTCATTGATCTGACGTTGGTGGTCATTTCTGACAATGCAAGGGAGGGGGTATGAACTTGCTCAACAATGCCAAAAATAGCATGGTTGATAACTTTCAATCCATAAAATATCTTTTTCATGAGTTAGAGGAAGTTAAAGATAGGTTGGGTTAAATGGAAAGCTAGGTCATGAAGACTAAACAATAGAACTAGAACAATCTGGGGGATTGTAAAAAGTTGGTTGAAGATAGGATGAAAATATGGAAAATTTCAACTTTACTATGGCAAACTAGATGCTTAGTATCCTTAAATCTCTCAATGATAACATTGTCAACCTCAATGGGAAGTTGAAAGCTAAAGGGCTTGTTGTGGGGGAGGACAATAAGGACAATGATGAAGACAAGATAGAAGAAGGCTCCATAATGGACATTACTCAAAGCCACATGGATTGGAGCTATGAGAAGGACAAGGAACACCTAGAGGAATAACTTTAGCAAATCAAGGATATAGCAGAGATCATCTAGGATCTTGAGATAAGGATGGAGGAGAAAGCACAAAATACATAAGTTTTGCATCTAGATGTTGCAATTTTTGTTGGTTTTTCATGTTGGCTTTAAGCCTGTATTTTAGCCTATATTTTTTTTTGGCCTTTTTGTAGGCTATCATTTTGTTGCTAGGAATTTTAATTTTTCTGCCCTCTACTATGTAAGAACTATTGAGTTTTAGGATGCCTGCAAAACCTATTTTACTTAATCAAAAACATGTAAAGCATGTACATCTAAAACATGTAAACAAATAAGCATTCACACATATGACACAAGATATGATTACCCAGAAACCCTCCAATGAGAATGTAAAATTGGGGTAGGGATGACACCCATGAAACATCACTACTATATTAATAAATGTACTCAATGAAGGTTACAATGTCTAATCATGAACCATAATCTACCCTCTAAAAGGTATACTCTTTCAAAGGCTTACAAAGACTATTAGGTCTTACCCTATTAAAGGATTTCAACACCCTGTTAAAAGTGTGCCTTGTTAAAGGAATTCAACTCACAATTAAGTAAGCACCTTGTTAAAGGATTTTAATACAACCTGTTAGGACTTCTCTATTAAGAGATTCAATTGATTCACCTATTAGAATGCCTCAACATTGATCCGACAATTAGCACTCTTATGCTTGATGATAGATCACCTTTTTCCTATTGTGTACTTGATCCTTCTTGATTAGATGTTTTTTTGTTGTTCACTATTTCCTTCCTCTATTTTCATTTAACTAATTTTACAATGCATTTTCATATCATAATACATTAGTCACCATGAATGTCCTTGTTTTCATATGCAAAAATCTTCTTGATCATTCATTCATTCCCTTTCACACTCATAAGAAGTTTAGATTTTTTCTTCGTTAAGAAGACCTTAGTGACTTAGGGTTAGGTATGAATTAGTGGCCATGATTCACCCATTTTTTTTCTTAAACCTTCCTTTATCTAATCAAAATCATGTAATGCATAGATATTCCAACTTAAGCTTCAACCTTATTACCAAAATATCATAATTCAATTTGTAAGTCAGCTCAAAAATTGTTTACGTGGTAGTTTATGCCAATAAAAACAACTATGACAAAACTATGTTACTTGACAATTGAAGTCCCTAATGCTTGGCATATACTAATTTCAATACCTCAAAATCTAAATGGCTTAGCATGCACTATTTGCTCAACTCCTGACTCACTTAGCATATACTTTTTACTTGACACTTGAGTGACTTAGCACTCATTATTAACTCGGTATGCTCTAACTTATACATGTTGTGCTCAGTATATGCTACTTATTCAACATGAACTAAGTAAATGACAAGTGTATAGACACTCATTTGTCATAACCAATCTAAGAACACTAATTATGGAGAAGAACATGTCACAAAAATATTGGAAAGAAGTGGTTAGTACTATTGTCTATATTTTGAATAGAGTTCAAGTCAAGAAAGGTACAAATGCTACACCTTTTGAACTATGGTATGGCTATGCTCCCAATGTTAAATATTTAAAAATATTTGGTAGTAGATTATATATACTAAAAGATAATAGGAATGGAAAGCTTGATGCAAAAAGTGATGAAGGCATATTTGTAGGTTATTCAACTAAAAGAAAAGCTTATTATAAGTGTTTAAATTCTAACACTAACAAAGTTGTGGAAAGTAAAAATGTGAGAGTTGATAAGTTTGTGGAAAGAGATGATACTTCATGTAATGAAGAACCTATAGACTATAGTACATTCATCTATGTGGATGATGATTCTCCCAACACTCAAAGTGAATAGACAAGTTGAACTATAAGTTCCCATTAGATAGGAAATGATGGAGTGCAAATGAAAATTGTCGAACAATAAAGAGTGGGTGCTAAGAAATAGATTGAAGATTTTGAATCATAGATAGGTAATTTTGACCACTAGATAGTTAATGTTGAGAATTCAAAACTTGAACAAAGAAACAAAAATGATCCTAAGATTATTTTCCAAATGAACCTAAAGAAGAATCAAGAAGGAATCTACCTGTGTTAGCAAAATATGTGAGAAGACATCATAAACCTAAACAAATTATTGGATATGTTGAATCAAGTGTAATAACAAGAAGAATACTCAAAGAAAATACATGCTTGCTTTGTGAACTTGAGCCTAAGTCAATAAAGGATGATTCATACAATGAAGATTGGATACAAGAAATGAACAAAGAGATTGACCAAATTGAGGAGAAAAATACTTGGAATTTAGTACCAAGACCTAAAGACAACAAGGTCATTGGGACAAAGTAGGTTTTTAGGAAAAAGCTCAAGGAAAATGGTGATGTAACAATAAATAATCCAAGAATGGTATACAAGAGTTATAAACAAGAAGAAGGAGTTGATTATGTAGAAAACAAATTCTCCTATGGCTAGACTTGGAGTTAGAACTCTTCTTGCATACTCAGCTTACAATAATTTCTAGGTATATCAAATGGATGTCAAATTTACATTTTTAAATGGTATACTAGAGGAAGAAGTGTAAATTGAATAGCATAAAATATTTGTAGATTTAAATGAAAAAGGAATTTGAAATGTCTATGTTTAGTGAGATCAAATTATTTGTTGGATTACAAGTATTTCAAATGAAGTTTAGCATTTTAGTTTCACAATCCAAATACATCAAGGAATTATTAAAGATTTTTTCTATAGATGATTCAAGGCTAGTGAGTACACCTATGTATACAAGGCATAAGCTATCTAAGACTAATGATTCTATTGATGTGAACCAGACCCTATACAGATCAATGATAGGAAAATTGTAATATGTTGTTCATAGTAGGCTAGATATTGCTTCATCAATTAGGATAGTTGCTAGAGTTTAGAAAATCCTAAAGAGAATCACATGATGTCTATCAAAAGGATATTGAGATATCTGAAAGGTACAAAAGACTATGGATTATATTACAAGAGAAGTGATAGATTTGAACTAAAATTTTTCAATGACTTAGATTGGGCTACAAATATTGATGATAGAAAAGGCACTAGTGGAGGTACATTCTTTCTAGGAAAAAGGTTGGTGCCATCGACAAGCAATAAGAAGAATGGTATTTCCTAATCAACAGTTTAAGCTAAGTATGTGGTAGTTATAGTGAATTATTTAAACATAATGTGGATTAAGAAATTATTGAAAGGTATGAAAGAAAAAATTATAGATCCATTAGTTATCTATTGTGACAATACAAGTGCTATCAACATTTTTAAAAAATCTAGTGATTCACACTAAGACAAAGCACATTGCTACCAAGTATCACTACTTGATAAAGCTAGTTGAAGACAAACAAATGAAGCTAGAATATGTGAATACAAAGGAATAGATTGCTAACATATTCAGAAAACTATTAGCCAAAGATGCCCATGAGTATCTTAGAGGTAAACCAAGGCTAAGTACCCTAAATAAAGATACTTAAGAAGACAAGGTTCATTGCATCACATGTGATAATCAGTGTAGACACCTAAAAACCTTTAGAAAATAAAGTATTTTTATTTTCTGAAAAATTTCTGATGACATCATCATTTATTAATTAATTAATTATTTAATTTATTAATTTATTTTTATGCCATTAAATCCCTTTATCTTAATTAAAAATATTTAATTAAGGAATCCCTCCCAAAAATGTTTAAATCTTATTTAAACATTATTTCCTTATTTATTAATTATTTAATTAATAAATTGACCAAAAATCCTTTAGAAAATAAAGTATTTTTATTTTCTGAAAAAGTCCTGATGACATCATCATTTATTTCTTAATTAATTAATTAATTTTTATGCCATTAAATCCCTTTATCTTAATTAAAAATATTTAATTAAGGAATCCCTCCCAAAAATGTTTAAATCTTATTTAAACATTATTTCCTTATTTATTAATTGTTTAATTAATAAATTGACCAAAAAACCCAAAATAAATAAAAAATTTATTTTTTGCCCAAAACTTGGCCAATTTCCTTAAGACCACTAACTTCTTCCAAAATCTTCTAATCCTTCTTTAATTTTGATTAAAGGCTAATCCCATCATTTCCTAACCCTAATCCTAACTCAAAATATTTAATTAAGATTAAATATTAATCCTCATGTTTATTAAATTTTTTTTAATAAATATCTCCTCAACCCAAACCCTTGAAACAAATAAAACTTTATTTATTTCCTAAAAATCTAATTTATCCTCATCCTAAGAAGTTCTAGACTCTTCTAGAAAGTCTTTATCCTCATCCAAAGTCTAGACTCTTCTAGAAGATGTATTTAAATCTAATCCTAATCCCCTCCTAACCTTGTCACATTCTCTAAACATGGGTTAAAGACTTACTAACCAAGGCCAAAGTTAACAAATATCTCCTCCTTCACCCACCCTCATTAATTGCAATCCACTTGCCATCCACTTGACTAGTCCTAAGCCATCTCTAACCCTTCCTCTAATCATTTTTACAACCCTAAGCAAGCTTAAAACCCCCCTAAACCCTCAAATTCGAATTTCATGGTATCTCTCACAAATATCTTCAACCACAAAACTTTATAAAGCCCACAAAGTCATAAATGTTCTTACAAAGCACTTATGAAGGGTCTTTATGAAGATTTTATCCCTTGAGCCTCCTTTGTTGACTCATCCTTCCCCTTTCCTCCATCCTCTCACCATGTGACATGTGTCACTCCTTGATTGGTTGTAAAGAAGCACAATCCATGTTCTCTCCTCTCATGCAATCTAAGCCCTCCATGAGCTTTTTCCCATCCTTGCATCTTAGCCCTCAATCCCTCAAGCCTCTTGCCTATAAATTGGATCCTTCCCCTTTGCAAAATAACACAATCCATGAAGTAAAGTTATAATGCTATTTTGAGAGCCAAATTCATACTAAAGCCATCTATCCACACTAAAAATCCACAATCATCCATTGAAGCTTTTGGACATTTGATTAGATAGACTTTGATAAATCAAAGCAATTGTTTATGTCTTGAAAGTTAAGTGAAGCCAAGAAAAAGAGTAAAATACTAAGGAGTGTCAAGTAATGCTAGTGTCAATTGAGATACAATTTGTACCAAGAAAATATAGTATTGACCATTATCATTGACCAAGAAAGTTAGTTCATATCAAGCGAAGAAGCTTTGTAGTGATTGAGTATTTCAATGTTGATCAAGTATTAGAATTTGGAGATTATCAAGTAACAGTAAGAGAACAAAATTCAAAGAGATAATAAGATCAAGATAACTTGGTTGATTTCTTAGCAATATGACTTGGTTGATTTCTTGAGAGACATGAGACATGTTGAAGATAAGATTGATCAGTTGGATCATTAAATTCAAGGAGATGATTAGGTAAAGACATAATAGACAGATTTGAGAGAAGTTTCTAGAGGATGATAAAGAAGATGAACATATACATTGAATTAAGTTGAATATGATTGTAAACCCTAAGATCTATGGTGGATGTAGAAAATGGTAAAGAATGAATTTCCTATTTAAAGAGATGAAAAATAGATCATTTGGTACCATTTCCATCCATGTCTAGTCAAGCCAAGTCAAGCCCAACTATCGTGTGTATGAATGAGTTTTTATGTACAGATATATACAAAGAAAGGTTGATCAGAATCACACATGTGTGAATGTGAAGCTAAAGGAGAAAGCTTGCAGATATAATGTTATTGTTGATATGAAAATTAGAGAATAAGGCTTAAGTGTTGATGAGAAGAGTAGATTGATTGCTTGAAGGGTGATGAAGTAGATCAAGGTCAAAGATGAAAGTAAAAGGCTTATCAATGAACTAGTATAAGGACCAAACAAAGATCTAAACCAGAAAAAGTGAGTTGTAATCACATAGATCAAACCTACTATTCTATTTCTTATCATTTTAAATAGTTTGTATTGAAATCCCTTTAATAGAGGTTGACCTAATAGTCATTTGAAGACTTCACAGTCTCTGTAAATCCTTTAATTGGGTGACATTCTAAATGGAATGATCAAATTCCTCTTGCAAGGCCACTCCTAATAGGGTGATTAAATTCTCTAACTAGATCACATTTAATAGTGTGTTTTGTAACCTTTAATAGGGTTGGCTCCTAATAAAGCTCACTTTGAAAGAGTAAAAAAGAGTGACATGTTGCTGGTGGTTTTTCCCAAATTTGCTTTCCACGTAAAATTTTAGTGTCAAACTATGATGAATGTTTTATGAATGTTTACAGGTGATAATGTTTTCATTATGCAATGAAAGTTATGTTTATGATAGTTTATAGTAGAAACTGAGAAACAACAGGATACGTAGAATAGTGAAGTGTTTAATGTTTAATTGTTCAAGTGGTACATATAGGCCTTGAGTAACTGATTCACCCCCTAGTTATTCTAAACATTTCTAACATCTTGTATGTATGGTAGGCCTAAATATACACACTTATCATTAATTTTATCATGAAAAATATTATTCCCTACAAAATTGTCATGGGATCAATAGTTACTACAAGCAACTACATAGGGGGTTATTGTAGTAGATTATGAGTATACGATTTTAAGAAAGGGCCAATCTTTAAAGTACCTAGAAGCTGATAAAATCTTAAGGGAAGTCCATTCTCATCACTCACAGGAAAGATGCAATCCTCTACCATTATCATACATTTAATATAGGTACATCGATGAATTTCCTTCTCATTTTATGTGACATCTCTTGTTGCATAAAATGAATCCAATATTACAAAATGCCCTCAAGAAAGAATAGTTCAAGTTAAATATACACATGAAAAATGAGATAAAAAGAGGGGATCTACATACTAATATGTGTTGTAGTAGTTTTTGTGGTCATGTTGTGGTTGTTTCTAACATTGCAGTGAGTAATACATCTAGGGTTATATTCCTCATTATAGGCAATGTCACCATAGGATCATTAATAAGTTCTAAAGAATAAGATTGTTAGAGCAAAAAAAGGATGGAGAATATTGTTAGAGCATAAAAATAATATAGTTCAAGAAAAAAATAAGTGGAGGATGGAACATGAAGTTTACTTGAACCACTTGAAGCACACTCATCAGGGCCATGAGGTATAGGAGTCAAAAAAACCTATAAAAGCAACACATTCATATTTTAGTTAATGACATAAATAAAAGATTATAATATAAAAACTATTATTGATCTTTTTTTATAATTAAAAATTACATCAATGCTTATTTGATAACTATCAACTAGCTACATAAATTCAATCCCTCTCCTCTATGACCAAGGAGTAAGAGGGTGTAGATATCCCCAATCACTACAATTGTAATGAAATGTTACAAAGGACCTTTTGAACTACATCCATAGGATTAAGGGCTGATGTGAAATCAATAATAAATGGGCCCTAGTCTCCAGACTCCTCCTGAGGGACTCCATGTTCCTTTCCCTTTCTTTGATCAACACTCATTTGTGACAACAATATTATTAGCACTATATGTAAAATTACTCAAAAATAGTAGTGAAAAATAAACACAATAAAAAATAGCAATGATTTTTACCTTTCAGGAAGAAGTACCATGAGGATCATCGTTGTCATGTCTATGTCAATGTTGATCTATAATGTATCCTTATATTTCAATAAAGATTCATTGATACATGTTAAAACACATGTGTTGTTATTCTAATTTATGTTGAGTAATAAATAATTATAAGAGATATTTAATTAAAATATGAGATAACTAGATGATACAATAATTTTTTATAACTCTTTTTTTAAGATTTTAAATCATGTACAAGTTCATTTTACTATTTCATACCAAAATTCAAGTGTATAAAAAAATCCAATTATATATGAAAAAACTAGTGCTAGTTACACTCAACTATCTTGAACAGTACTAATAATTTACAACTTGAAAGAGAGTGACATCTATTAATAAAAACATTAGCAAAAAAACTTTAATTTAATGGTGTCTTGGAGTTATTGATTAGAGGTTGATTTAAATAGTACATAGCATGTACCACCCTAGCTATGATAGTGGATCTATTTGTATAGATGTGATTCAAATTGTAATTAATGAGAAGCTCTTCCCCTACATGTAATTATTTTATCGTGCATACAAAAATATGATTTCCATTTTGTGCCTCAAATTTGTAATCGGGTTGCTTATAGTTGATGCAAGTCGCATACTATTTATAAAACCTACAATATTCACTGATGTTTTTGGCCTTCTTTCAATGTATATAGCTACTTTACCTTTCTTATTCTCTTTCTATTGAATATAATTTTCCAAGAGTGCATACCCACACATACTTTTTTTAATCTAACAATCTGCATCCAACTATTGTAGCTATAACAAGGTTTGACATACTCCATCAATTCAACAAATTTGTTGTAAGATACATTTATTTCATCCATGGAAAATAGGCCCAAAACATTTAATGATGATGGTGATAAGTCGTATATCATCTCTGTAACACAAAAATTAGTGCTTATTAGAGGAAGTTTTTTGGGGACCCATTGTCTCTGAAGATGTTGATATCTAAAAGGAACCTTAGAGTCACATTTTCTTGCATTGTCATAAGAACATGACCCCCCTTGAGAAAGGAAATATTTCATGTGTTCATTTAATTTCTTTTTTATCTTTTCACTTCTAGGTTACCTCCTTAATGTATACCTACTAAATGTCTCACTTTCTTCCTCCATTCTTGTATTTTTCTCACTCAAGGAAGACACATTTAACAAATGCCTATAATTTTTTGGTACCTACACTCAATGAAATGAGAGATAGCTAGCAATGATAGAAATATTTGGCAAATAATAAAAGACATTAATCTCTATAGGGTGTATTGAGTTATACTCGATGATCCATGAGACTATGGGATACTCATGATAGTGGTTTGGGTTCCTACATATGTAATTCAATTATCTTTAGTTAGATAAAAAAATTCATGATACATATACTCAAAATTACATAGTAGACAACATGAAGTACAATACGTGGTCATCATAATCATTATGTATTTTTTGTATTTCTTTTTTTGAATGTCAAAAATGGATGGAGCCATTGAGATTTAATATTATTAATTACTAGTTCAAAAACTCCAAAGAAAAAGAACTAGAAAGAAAACCCTACTTCTTCATTCCTTTACAAGGAAAAATAAAATAAAAGCTACAAGCATAGCCAGCTATTTAAATGGTACAACTAGTCTTCCTTGGAAATTATAAATCATAATTGTAAAATATGAATACTCAATCACTTTCCAGATCTAGAGACAACCTAAATCTGGCATTTCTTAACTAATTCCCAAGCTCCTAAGTTGTTAAAACAATTTTTTTTCAATAGCATACCCAACTACTCTTGTGAATCAATGTAATCTTTGGGGCATAATGAGTTTGTGTGTAGCCTGTCACATCCCCAATTTGCTAATAAGTCTGCAACTTGATTGCCTTGATGCATTATGTGTGATATGTGAACCTCTTGAAAAGAATCTATCAATTTCCATACTTGATTTAAAATATAAACCAGTTTCCAATTTTTTGTATTCCTTACCTTTACTTTATGGTGTCTATAAAGGATTCTCAATAGAAGTTGGGTTGATTATATTTTTCGTCCACTATCTTTTTTGACCAAGGGTGGTAGCATCACACAAAAATATAAACATGAAATCAACACCAATAATAAGTTTGAATGTATCACATCAACTATAAGCATCACATATGAATTTCAAACATTAAAAGGTACATCATGAATTAATCAAATTAAGCATTGATCATATAATTATACATTTTCATCAAGAAATCAATATTAAATATCACAAGCATTGATTGCATAACTAAAGATTGCATTCATGTCATTGACCCTATCCATCCCTCTTATTATCATGATCATCATCTCCATAAGCAACATCATTGTCATCATTATCATTTTCATCATCATTATCATCATCATAATCATCATCACCATCATAGTCATTATCATGATTATTAGGTTCAACATCATCATTATCTTCTTCTTCAATAAAATTTACATGAGGAACATCATGATGGAATAACTCTCAATTATGACCATCATTTTCTCCTTCTTATTCCTCCTCAACATCTTCTTATTTCATCACATTATACTTTATTGGCCTTCCTCTTGGATCACGTCTAATAAAAAATGACAAACCCAATTAATGTGGAACCTCTGAGTAAAATACCTTCTCACATTAGCTTGGAAGAACATAGGGCTCATCCCTAACTAGATCAAACAACCTTGTATTAATCATTGGAAATTATTTCTCATGTTCAATAATAATTCTATCGAGATCATTTTGATTAAGGCATAACCTATATCATTTGATGACAAAGAGAACTAATTTGAAAGAATTAAAGTCACACTCAAGTATATGATCAAAGATTCCATAGGATTGATTTTCAAAGTCTTAAGAATGTACGTCATTTCTAGAAAAAATATTAGTGACCTAAAAGATTGCACTTATCCCAGAATCACACATTTTCTTAGTGTCTACCAAATTTTTGATGTGGAATAACATAGCCTCGTGGTGTTTCACCTATAATAATATATCAAACATCTTAAAATTTTTGCATCAGGACTTGATAAAGATGTGTGTGATTAATAAATATCAATGTACAAAGAAATCTCTCAAACCATTTGCTAAAACTATTTCCCTTTGTGTAACATTTGAATCTCCATGGTAGTAAAATTCTTTAACTAATGAAAACACACATTCCCATGTTAATGTGTGACCAAATTGTTGACATCATTCAATGCATACTATCATCTAATCTTTGATTATTTGCAATATACAAATGTAGTGTATCCACTCTCGAGAAATTGTACAAAAAAAAGTAGATGAATTATAATCAATATATTTAGAAGATTAAGAAATAATAAACTACAATAACATATTATAATTTATCACCTTTCACTTTTCTCAATATATATTTCCCCATCAAGTACTCTCGTTGAAATTTTTTATGGGGTCAGGATCCCAAATGCAATCTGTATGGGTCTTTGCTACAAGATTTTAAATATATTGAGCAACGTACACCATAATCTAACATACCATATACCCCTCCACCATAGAATCCTTAGGACATTCCCTTTTTCAAATCAAACCCTTCAAAAATTTCAAGTGACTCTCAACCATCCACATTGACCTAGTATGTACAGGTCCATAAAATTCAATCTTTTCAACTTGATCTATGAGGTATTGTTCATATGCATTGAAAAAGTTGAAGGTAGACACTTCTTCATTTGACACATCATTTGAGAAATTCTTCTCTTTCAATATTTTATATCATTTTAAAGGATTTTCTTACATGACAACCACCTATAAGAGATTCAAGACACAGAAATATATAAATACAAAAAAAATCATGAATATAATAAATATATACAACAAATTTAATAGATATCACTTCTTACCTTATGTATTTTCCAAGATCATATATCACTTATTTGATGTTATTTTCAAATTTCTCAAGGATTGATAGGGTGTCACGTACTACGACAATCATAAACTGGTGATTTTATTCTTTTCTAACATTATGTAATGAAAAGTGTATGTATTTTTACAAATATATTGTAAATAGAGAAGAACATGACTTACCTTGATGAAGGTATGCCAATCATATGTTTTCAATCCTTACCGCAATTCACCTATCTTTGATATGAGACTACTTATGTTTGCAGCAAATCCTATGGGAAATTAAACTTTTTGCATAACTTATTTTGTGGCATCACTTTGTTGCTCTATTAATAGCTAAAGAAGGGAACTCATATTAAGTTGGTGTCGATTTCTATTTGATTGAATGAAAATTTTTAGTGCATGATTGGATTCATGAATGTCACTACAAATTTTGACAATTTTTTTTCTTTTTCATGCCTTTGATCTAATATTTTCCATGATGCTAGTGTTAAATCCTTTCCAATATGCATAATATCAAAAAAAGGCATGATATGTAGGTCCTCATAATAGCAAAACCTACTAAACTATCTAGGATAATATTTTAGTCCTTTTGGAAGTTTATCAGTAATGTCTTGACAACCTTTACAATTATCAATTACATAATTAGCAAAGAAAACACAATAGAAATATATAAATTCCAAACATAAAGCAGTACAAGTAATTCCATAACCTAAATGATTAATTCTATTATAATCCAAATTCTATAGGTTAGGTATCATTCTCCGTGACATTAATGTAGTCTCTTCATTCCCATTAAAAACATGGTTTTTGATAGTTTGATACTTATGAATTTAGTGGAGAAAGTGTCTATACTCATCAAACACCTATTTTCCTAAACTTTTTGAATGACGAGATTTCATCTTTGGACCACAAGTTGGACATGCAAATTTTCCCTTTGTTTAAAAATGTACAAGATAATGATACAACTAGATTAACTAAGTTAGATAATTTAATAATTATAATTATTGTGTGCAACTTGAATTCATCACAACACACCACAAAAATGTGTCAACTCTAGGGCATCTTGTATTATCCATAAAAGCATTGCATGCAATTGAAATTGTCTTTTTCCTATTGGTCTAGAGATGTCATATATAGTGACACTATTTCATAACTCCACCAACTCATTGATAAGAGGGTCAATATATACATTCATATCTTTAACTTGGTATTACCTAGTTCAAGGAAGAGCAATAACATTATATAATTATTGTGACCATTTTTTTACAAGTATTATAATTGCATGTAGATAAATATAAAATTATAAAATACCTTGAACAATCATTTCCAACATAATGTGATCCCTCTTTATTGAAATCCATGGAGGAAGTTTATTGTCGATAAAAAAAACAAGCTACATTGAGTAAATACATCTAAGCTCTCCAAATAGATTGACATGGTCTGCTGCTAATTAAAGCCTAAGATTGTGAGGTTCTTCTTTAAAGTGTGGCCACTTTTCCTCTATGTCCCTAAATTTCAAACCATCCAAAGGCATTCAAATAATGTCATCTTGATTTCTATTGGATGGATGGTAATCCATAAATTGTGCCAAGCTAGTACACTAGAATAATCCTTGCAAACATAGAATAATAGGGATGTTACTAAAGAACCTTGCGAGGCATATTTTTTTTTACTTGATCTAGTCAATATCTACTCATATCACATTTAGGTCATTTTTTTACAAATTAATATTATTTCTGGTAAATAATATGGTCATTGGGACAAGTCTCTATTGCTTGATACTTCATTCCAATATCTTTCATAGTGGTACATGATTATTGGCATGAACAAGAGAGAATACTTGATGGTGGTAACAAAAACTCATATAGAAATCTACCAAAAAAAAGGTATAATTTTTTAATATAAAAAATATTAAAGGTATATCTTTCACCCTCTATTTACAATAATGGCATATATGAAAAACCTTAGTATACATGACAATGTTAAGTTAGATAAACCATTCATAACCTTCAAATTCACCAAGAAAAATACAATAGAGAGAATATTTGTTTGGGAGACTTCATAAAGGGTCATGTTTATATCTCAACTAGAGGTATATCATGGATGAAATCAACTATCATCATCATCCTTCAGAAAGGGTCATGTTTTTCAATCTAAAGTAGAGGTATATCATGGATGAAATCAACATTATCATCATTAGAATCATCATCGTCATCATCATCATCATTGTGATCACCATCATCATCAATTGTGTTAACATGAAATATATCATGGATCAATGTATCTATATCATCATCTTCAAATGTGATTTTTGGCATGTGATCATCAACTTCCATGGAATCATGATCTTTAGCTTCCATATTTTGTATGTCTATGTTTCTCAACTTAAAAAACCATATTCCCTAGGATGTGGTCACCCATATCATGTATACCTAGGGGGAGATCAACCTATATAAAAATGATTAACATAAACAAACCATGGTCATGATATCATCATCAAGTGATTTCATATGTATATTAATTTTCAAAACAATATAACGAGAAAATTTCCATAGGACTATATTTGAACCATTGTCCCTATAATGCCTCTTATTTATTTTAATTAGCATTCATCCAATGTTTAAGCCCTTATACCTTTAGCATGGAGAATAAAATTTTCCATTGCCTTCTCATTGAAAGATAGATACCAATCTAGCAATTGTCTCCCTATTTTGATCTAGTTAACTTTTATTATTTGAAATGATCCTTCTTCATAGGAATATCTTGTGTGTACCCTTTATCAATTAGTTATACTTGCTAGATCTATCATTGATAACTAGTTCACCATACCCATTAATATTAGAGAGAAAATCTTGAAAATGAACAATGAATTTTTGATGCACTAAATTTAAGTTTGACATCTACTAAGATGAAAATCCTTTGACTAAAATTATCCTTTTTTAATATCAAAATATATACATATCCAAATAAAACTAACTTGGTATATTTTCATATGATATTAAGTTTATGGTGGTCCATAGTTATTTGAAGCCATTTGTATGATTGATTTAATTGACAATCCCAAAAATAATGATAGGTCTCTGGTTAGCCAAAACCATTTTTATGTAAGGTTCATGGTTAATCAAAATAGAAGATAGATTTTAGATTTGTATTCCATTGAAACTCAAAAGAAAATTAGCACCAAAATAGTGGCTATATCAAAAAAAAAATGCATTTATCATAACAAGAAAGAAACATTAGGTTAAGGATACAATTGGGTTTGGGTATAAGTAAAATATTATTACAAGGGAATTTTTTAAGATTGAATTTAATGATTTAAGTAAATTATTTAGGTAACTTAAGAAACTTACTCATCTACCATTGAACTCATCAGTTTTGGTCGAAACTTAGGAAACTTAGCCTATTTGTATATAATCATCAATTAACTTAATATCCAAATATTCTCTACATGAAAAAATATAGTTTTATTATTATTAAATATTATTTAAACATAATTTTTTGTATCTTTTCATTCATTGTCCTAAGCATAACCAAAGTTTCTTATGACTGATTTGGTAAACATATTCCTTATACAATTACAATTCTAATGAGTTAACATACTTTAAGAAGAGTACAACACTCCTAATACAAGTTCTTTATGAATGCCTTCGAGGTTGATCTACATTAAAAAAAAAAAAAAATCATACAAATAATAAACATTACAACATTCAATATCAAATCAATTCAAGGGACATATAATATGTTACAAACCTCATATGGTCTCAATGAAGGTAGCAGGTGTGCTAGGTAGTGAGACCCTTCTTTCTCCACTATAGAGGATCATTTCAAAGACATAGATCACAAGGGAAAATTAAGAGGTAAAATATATATTCACTCCCCAATCCCAAATGAATGAATGAATTGATGTATTGAGAGCTTAGATTGATAAAAATTCTATATTTTGTATGCATGTATACCAAAGCATTTCCAATACTACCATGTTTTGTCTATCTATTTATGAATTTTTACACTCTATTCTAAAGATCCTATTTTAGGGAAGGATGGTAGGATGATGGTAAAGATTTTGTCTAGCCTCCAAGGCCTTTTGAATAAGACCTCTATGTGTGTAGCTAAAAATGTTGTACTTCATCAGACGAAAATTTTGTAAGGCACTTGATTTGTTGGAAATACAAGATAGATAAGATTTTGAGAGGGGGTGGGGTGAATAAATATCCTATAAACTTTCCTTTTACCCATAATACTTTCTTTTTTCTTATTGTTACTCAGTTAACTTTAAACATATACCAGTTTGCTTACAGTTGAAATTAAACTAGCTAAATCAACTCCAACACATAAACTCATGAAAACATAACACATAACATAATGAATTTTGGTATCATAGAAACCCTTCATTAGAGGGAAAACTAAATTGGAGATGACACCCACAAATCCATACTACCACAGTAAGAAGTTTCCCTATTAGGGCTACAATATTTGTCACTTCTAGTGACTTACTTGGTTAGGAGTATACAATGATATATATAAGGATCCAATTTTTAAAAGGATTTAACAACACTCAAGTCTATACTTAGTTAAGATATTTACATACAAAACTATTAAGTCCACCTTTTTCAAGGATGTAAGAAACTACTACAGTGTTTAAACAATAGCAGCAATGAATTATAATAGCAACTTACTTTTCTTTATGAGATCTTCTTTTTCTTTGTAGTTATCACTCTCCTATGATAGATCTATAACTCATTATAACATTTTCTTTGTCCTCTCTAAGATCTAATTATGACCTTGATACTTTCCTTACTACAATGCTTCCTTCAACAATACTTATTCACCAAAATTTTGACCAACAACAACCTTTGAAATATTCTCAACTACTCCTTTAATAATATTCTTTTTTTAATTTGCAGCTTGACCTAATTAGAATTTTAGAACCTTCTCAATTTGATTGTTGATCATATATAATAGTTTTGGAATCATCCATTCCTTCTATTTTTACTTTGTTTTCATTGGTTTAAATTGCATTGGAATCATCAATAATCACTTTACATTATTCAAGAAACTATTTACAGATCTTTACCTGGATTCATGTAAATCTTTTTCCTTGCTCACTAGAATTAGGTAGCATTTGAATCTATGCCAATTCAAACTATAATTTCATTCATGTGTTTCTCAATAAATAATTGATTTTCTTCATTGATACTTGGTAAACATTCACTTGAAATCCTTTGTATAACTTGATAAACTTTGTGCTCATGGTACACTATGTTTTTCCCTTCTCGGTGTCAATATAATTACTCAATAGATAAAGTATCACTCAGGTTTCACTAGAGCTCAAGTATAACAGTAATAGTCTTCCATTTTCTCCTTCATTCCTCAAGCATCATAATCACTTAAATGTTATGTGTATTTTTACATTATTAGGAAATATGATTCAACAATGATTCCCCTTTGGAATTAGCATAAAAAACAATACACACACAAATAGTTTGTCCTTCATACAAAAATTTCCCCCTATACATATGCTTCCACTCAGTATAGTTGGCAAACATATTTTTCAAAATCTTTTTCAATTTTTTTAATATTTTTGCATGTATACATAGAATATCTTCTAATAGCTTCAAAATACATACAAAAAAACCTATATATAGAAACAAAATATAATATTCCCCCATTTTTTACGCTTATATAGAAAATATTCTTTTCATAGAAAAATACTTACTGGGACTATAGTAAACCAAAATGTTCCAAGAAATCTTTGTTATTCTTCAATATGATTTCCAAAGTTCTATCCCAATTGGACTTGATCAGCTCTAAGCTTTCTATTTTAATCTTTAACTTTACTACAAGAACAACCATATGATTTCCATTGGATAGGCTTAGGGATGCTGTGAGATATTTTGCATTTTTAATGTGTCTTTTCATAACCTTCATATGAGGTAATAAAAAATCTTGAATCTCATTAATCTTAGTTCTCAAATTATTCTCATTTTTGTATCAATTCATGTTGAAGTCCCCAAAGAAATATTACTTGAGTATCGTATTGTGAAGACATACTTAGGGCTTTTCTTAATGCATTTTTATTGGACTTCATTTCTTCATCTATTTTCCTCAACTTATCTTTAACTTCTTGGATAATGAATGGAAAGTCACATAACTTTTGAAATAATAATGAAACATTTTGAAAAATAGTCTCTAATGTTGTAATAGAAGTAGATAGACTCACTTTCTCAATGGAAATATTAGTAGAGAGTTTCTCCAATACTTTAGTTTCAAAAAAAAATCTCATTTGGCTCAAAAATAATCATGTATCAACATCTAGGTCATTCAACTTATCTACAATTTTTACTAATTGATCCAAGATAGGTGCATTCTCAATCAAATCCATGCTAGGAAGAACTTGTAAAAGTATATCTTTGGCATGATATAGCACCTTCTTTTGTTTACACTCTCTTTTTATCCTTGATCAATCCTTCTTTCTTTCATATAGCTTTAAATAAATAGCCATTTATTCATCATCAAGAGTGTTGGGATCCTATTTTAGTAATGATCTCCTCTTCTATGGTTACTAGGTTTGATCAAAATCCATGGGACTTCTTTCTCTTAAGCTTCTTCTCTTTACTAGTGCTCAATGACGTTGTCTATGGTTGTGGAACTTGAATTTTTTGATTTTGCACTGTAATTTTGGTTTTTATCTTTGGTTAGTTTTCTAACTTAAATAATTCATTTGATATAATTTGAGTAGGCAAAAATGGTACATGTTCCAATTATTGGTTTTCTTACTTTTTCCTCCTTGTCCTAAATAGTAGTACCTTGTGTCTTTAGAAATTTCATCTTTGGTAACTTTAAAATTTTATAACATGGGATCAATTACAAAACTTGATAATGCACTAACAAATGTAAGTCATCCAGTGTTCTATTATGGTGAAATAACAAGTTGTCCATGCCTAATTATTCCCTCACTTGGATTTCTGTAGGTTAGTGATAGATCACCTATTATAGAAGTATTTACATGATGCTCCATGGATTCACTATTAATTTGATCATGTTTTGTATCATTCTTCTCATCTCTAGTATTATCCTCTATGTTTCCCCATTGTGACTCTTGATCTTGTTGCTCAATTTCACCTTCTTATTAATGTCCCTTGGTGTTTATTGTAGTATCTACTAATATTTACAAGGAATAGGTATACCATTTTCATGTTGTTCCTCAGATTTGGGGAACTCTTTTATTTTTTGAATGACTAGATCAAATCCATGTACATGTGCATGTGTGGATTCATCTAATATTGTTCCCTCCATGTCTAGCTTGGTAGACACTATAATTTCCTCATCTTTCCTTATTTTCTTGACAGGGTCCTCATCAAGAGTATCTTCAATAGTAATTCCATCTTTTTTATAGTAATATATTTAACCATTTCATGTACACTATTAGCAAAACCTTGTGAGGAAATCATGTCAAATTCATCACCTTAATTATCAAGTTCAATTGTTTTCTCACTATGATTCATCAAAGTCTATAGTTACATTTGGATCTTTAATGATGTAAATTTTCTTCCATATCATTTCAAATTCTTCATCCACTAAGTTCAATTGACTAGATAAAACATAAAGAACTATATGCTTGTGAACAAATCTAGTCTAATGTCTCTTAAAATCTACAGTTATATCTTCAAGACCAAATTCAGGCATAATATTTTCTAATCATTTCCTCCTCATTTTATTCTTGGTATTCAAGGAATATTTCCATCTACTATCAATCTTCTAGTATAGCTCATTAGGAACTTGATTTCCAATTTCTAATGGTATATTTTTAACTCTATTCATCATTACTATTAATGCTTCTACCACCTTTCTCTTATCCTCTTTACTCATTGATTAATATTTAGAGTATTTGAATTCACTAAAACCTTTACCATTCATTAGTGTATTGGTTATTTCATCAATTATATTTGGTCTTTTGGGCATAGGAGCTTTAGATCCTCCTTGTTCATTAGATTATGTGTGCTCTCTTTCCTCTACTTCCTCTTCATCATCTTCTTTCAAAATCAACTTTATTCTCCTTTTAGTTGGTCTCTTGACCTATTTTCTTGAGGAACTTGGGGCTAGCTTTATTTTAGAGAATTCTTTGTTTTTGGTGTAGTTGGATTAGTAATTTTCACAAGACCTTTATTTACTGTGGCCTCTTGAGTTGCTCAAGTTCTAGAACTTGTGAACTTTGGGGCTTGTAGGAGTACTAGCAGCAATCCTCTTCTTACCTTTTGATGAGTGAGGCTTGGAAAAAACTATTTATTTTCCTTTTCCCTCTTCTTTAGCTTCATCTTCACCATTCGCCTTCAGTGATCATCAATGGTTCATTTCCTTCTCCTTCACCAAATTCAAATTCTAGTTTCTTCATTATTTTCTTGGCCTTTCTCTCCATCTTTTGTATCACCAAGTTCTTAGTAATTTTCTTCTTAGAAACTTCATGAGTCCCAAACTTGTGGCTCTAGGATTAATAGGTTCATTTAGCAATAACTCAATTGTTATTGTTTCTTGATCAATATTAGCTTCATATTGTAAGGGTTCCATCCATGCAACTATTGGAATTCTATAGAATAGATGAGAGGGGACATGAATCAATTGTACAAGGTCCAAATGTAAAAATAAAACATTTTATAGCTTAGTGAACCCATATTCATGCACGTATCCATTAGATCATATAATCATTTAAACTTTGTGGTTTACCGTCAAATCAACTTTGAAAAAATGTAAGCATGAAACATAACAAATTCAATAACACATTTCACACAATAATTTTACGTGGAAATCCAATTTGTAAAAAACCACTAGTAACATGCTCCTCATTCTCACTCTTCTAAAATGATACCCTATGAAAGGCTAACCCTTGTAAAGGTTACAATTCACATTGTTAAATGTGACTTAGAGGATTTTAATTACCTTATTAGAGTGAGCCTTGTTAGAGTACTTTAGATCATTCACTTGGAATGTCACCAAGTTAAAGGATTTACAAATGGCTACTAGGTCAACCTAAATCCAAAGGATTTATCCTAGATTGGTCCAATGATTAGAAAGTAATAGTGAAGCTTGATCTAATAACAAATTAAAACTCACTTGTGGATTATAGATCTTTGTTTTAATCCTCCATTTTTCTTGTCTTTCACACACTTTAGATCTAATAGCTTGTTCACCCTTCAAGAATTCATACACTTTAAGCCTACTTTCTTTGCTTTCTAATAGCATTCTCTTCTATTTGGTCTTTCTATGAAGCAATACCTCAGACCTCTTATCTAACTTAGGTTCTTGAACATTAACAAATCTTAATTCTGACTAGCTCTCTCTATAAATAGAAAATTAATATCTTTTGTTGTTAATCCACTATTGTCTATTTTAGGGTTAGGTAGGATTAGGTAGGATTCAATGAATCTACCCATCCTTCCATTTCAATCCCTTCTAGATACTTCTCCTTCAATCCTCTTTGAATTCACCTTAGAATGGTTTACCATAAATTTTTTGCTACCAACTCATCATAGTTATCTTCCACATGCTTTACAAAATTCAAGAAAACAAAATATTCAACTCAAATTCATCAAATATATGATTTAACATGAATACTAGCACTCAGCATCAACATGTTGTAACTCATCTTCCAAACTATTCTTCCACTTGTCTTCAAGTAGATCACTCAAAAAACACTAAATTTTACTAGTGCTTGACATCAATTAAACTTAGCTTATAGTGTATCACTTGGCATACACTGAACTTTGACTTTTCTTGGCTCCAACTAATTTTTTGCTTAGCTTGCACTAACTTTTTTTGACACCTACTATCTACTTAGTCAAGCTTGGCAAACTCGATTCTTCTTACTTGTTCCTCTAGACTTATTCAATGTATCCAACCTTTTCAAGCATAAGTAGATAATAAATGCACTATATCATCACTATCTTAATTAATCTTTTTACCCCTTTTTCATACCATAACTCAACTTTTTTCACTAGGTGCTTTTGTTATCTCATTTTATCAAATCCTCTTCATCAATCAAAAAAATGATAGTGCTCAAATCAAATAAACAATTTTCTTCTAAACAAGTAGCAAGTTAGAAATCAGTGACAAAATGATGATTGAAATGCATTCTCATACTTGTATCAATCTATTTTCAACAATCTCCCTCTTTGGCATTGATGGAAAACTAGTACCAACAATAATACCAAAAAGAAAATAATTCATTTTATGAAATCTCTCCCTCTATTAGAAAATTTCATCTTCTATAAAGATTTAAAAATTATATTCTAATTAAGAGACAATCAAATCATCCTTATGACTCCCTCTTGATCACTTCATCTTTCTAATATTCAGGTATCTATCCCTGCCTATTTTGTTCTTATATCTCCCTCAGCACTATCTCCCTCTTACTAGGTAGATGTATGTCTTTTAAACATTTATCTCTCAATGTAGTAATCATCAGGTACACTATCTCCCTCTAAGTAGATATTCAATGTTTCTTCCTTGTTCTCATTGTGTTTGGTATTATGTCTTTCTCCCTTTTTGTATTTCTCCCTCTTTAACAATAGTACCAAAGAGTTGTCATCTTAATATGTAGAAATGAACATTTTTAGTTTCATCCTCTATTACCTATCTTGTTATTGATCTATAGCTCTGGCTCTTTGATTACTTTAGGTAGCTCATTACGTAAGATCCACTACATAAATGTATAACATATGTCAATCATCTTAGTTGATGCAGGGCACTTCTCATTCTTTTTAAAAGCCTTGGATAGGGGTATCACCCCTAGTTTACCTCTTAAATACTCATGAGTATCCTTAGGTAATGCTTTCGTGAAGATGAAAGTTATTTTCTCTTTTATATTAACATATTCCATCTTCATCTCTTCGTCTTGAACTAACTCTCTCAAGTAATGGTACTTAATTGCAATGTGCTTAGTCTTTGTATGCATCACATAGTTCTTTGATATATTTTTAGCACTTGTATTATCACAATAAAGAATCACAGGTTTAGTGTATTGGAAATATAAGAGGAATAACCAAGAGGGAAGAGGTGAATTAGTTACCACAAAAATAAGTCCTAGATCCCTTAGATGTCAGTACAAAAAAACTCTGTGAAAACTTAACTCTGCTAGAACTCAATAAACACACAAAAAAATGTTGTAACTCCATAAACACTGAAATAGCTCAACAAATTATTAACATGAAAATATTTAAGATATTAACTGTATTTGATATTACATTAACTTATTTACAAACACATAAAATAAATAGCACGAACACATTTGACACTGGGATTTAACATGGAAACCCAATTTGGGAAAAACTACCAATTGCAACTAGTTACTATTTTTCACTCTTCTAATATCATCCCTATTAGCAATCAGCCCTATTAAAGGTTACAAAATACATTTTTAGGTGTGACCCTTTTAGAGGATTTAATCACCCTATTAGAAGTGGCCTTGTTAGAAGTATTTATATAATTCAATAGAAATACCACCTTGTTAGAGGATTTACAAATAGTTTTTAAGCCAACTCTATTAAGATATTTAGATCACTATTACAATGGTTAGAGAGTAACAATGAGATGACCTAATTCCTAATGCAACTAAATTTTTGATTACATAGCTCAATTCTAGCTTGTATACTTGATCCTTCTTGATTGAATGTATCTTTGCATCTCAACAATGATATTTAGCTTATCCTTCCAATTCGCTTCCTCTTAGCACCATCAAAAATTCAATCATGTGTTCCACACATGCTCTCTTTTTAATCCTCAACTTGACCTTATATCTTTCACATTATCAGTTCAACTAGAATATAACTTAGAATAATTAATATTCATCTCCTCGGTTGACTAGAACCAACAAACAATTAAATTGAGCTCAATATGCAAAAACAAGAAAATCCTCTATTAGCCAACCTTGCTCTATAGACACTAACTCATAAGAAATTTTCCTATGTTAACCAAGTGAACTTAGTTAACACTGCATATTCATGAAGTTTCACTGAGTGATCTTTATTAGCACTAGTTCTATCAAACATTTCCTTCATTAACTGAGTGAGCTTTGTTAACACTCAAATTTTTTACAAACTTCCCTTTGACACCCAAGTGAACTCAGTAGACACTATCTTTGACATCTAATGCCAAAGACAATATTTAGTGATTATTAATGTACCTCAAGTACTAATTCATTTGCAATATTCCCTTGTTAATACTACACCAATTGATTAATTTTCAACATGCTCTAGTTGATGCATCACTAAACTTCATTTAGTGAGCTTCAAATAGGGGAATGACTGCTAGCTTACCTCTTAGATATAAAAATACATCCTTAGGTAATGACTTGGTGAATATTTCTATAATTTGTTCTTTAATATTCACATATTCCAATCTGACTTCTTTATCTTGTACCAATTCTCTCAAAAGATGATATTTTATAGCAATGTGTTTTGTTTCGGTATGCATCACTAGATTATTTGATATATTAATTACATTGGTGTTATCACAATATATAACCACTAGATCCTTGATCTCTATCTTCATTCTTGCCAAAAAAAAATTGAACCAAACAATATTAGAACAATTTTACTACTTCTACTATATATTCTACCTCTATTGTAGACTGAAATATATAATTATGTTTCTTACTTTTCCAAGACACTAGCCTTTTATCAAGAAAGAATGCTCCACCACTGGTGCTCTTTTTGTCATCAATACTTCCTGCCTAATTAGCATCTATGAATACTCTTAAATCCAAATTGTCTCCTATTTTTTACCATAAACCATAGTCTTCAATACCTATAAGATATCTCATGATTCTTTAGATTTCCATCATATGATTTTCCTTGGAATTTTTTAAGAATCTTGCCACCATACCAACTGCTAATGCAATATTAGGCCTCATATGCAATACATACTGCAATTTTCCAATCATTAATCTGTATGTGGTCTAATCTACCTCTTTGGAATAATCATTTTTGAAAAGCTTATGTCTAGTAGACATAGGGGTTCCAACTAGTCTTGATTCTTCCATTCCAAATTTCTTTAGCATCTCCTTGACATATTTAGATCGAGTAGTGTAGATATCATCTTTCTTCTATTGGATCTACAATACAAAAAAGAATTTTATCTCTCCAAACATAAACATCTCAAATTCTTTACTCATTTCTTCTAAAAATGCCTTGCACAAATCATCATTTATTGTGAATAAAGTGTCAGCCATAAATATTTCTATCAACATAATCTTCTTGTCTAGTCCTTCTTTGTTATACATATTATTGCTATCATTTGTCCTTTGAAAACCAATATGTACCAAGTAGTTATGAAGTCTTTCATACTGAGCTCTGGGAGCTTTCTTGAGACCATATAATGCTTTGTGTAATTTGCAAACTATATTTCTTTTTTTGGGATGTACAAAACCTTTTGGTTGTTCTATGTACACTTCCTCATCGAGAATTCCATTCAAGAATGCAGATTTTACATCCATTTGCTAAACATTAAAATCTTTGTGAGTTGCATATGCTAGTAAATTTCTAACACCTTCTAATCTTGTAACATGAGCAAAATTTTCACCATAATTAATACATTCTTCTTGAGAATAACGTTAACATGCTAATCTTGCTTTATTTTGGAGAACCTCTCCATCTTCATTTAGCTTATTTTTTATTAACCTCTTTGTGCCTATTACATTTTATCCTTGGGTCTAGGAATAAGAGTCCAAATTTTTTTTTGCTCTATTTGTTCTATTTCTTCATTCATTGCTTCAATCCAATGCTCATTATATAAAGCATCTTTAACATTTCTAGGTTCAAATTCAACAAGTAAATATGTACCTTTCAATTTGTTTCTTGCCATTGTTCCATCTGACTTGTCTCCAATCATTTGATCAGGTGCATAATGCCTTCTAACATATCTTTCTAGCATAGGTACTTTGGATTTGGAGTTTTTTTCACTAATTTCTTCATGAACTTCAGTATTTAGCTCAAGTCCCAATATCTATGACTCTGGTCCATCAAACTTAGTTTTCTCTAGTAATAGCTTGATAGCTTATGACTTTGACTTGTCTCCTTCAAACTATGACTTAGGTTGCACTAATTTCAATTCAGTAGCTATTATAAATTTTGGGGACTTGGGAGGTGAAGCCTCCTGTCTTCTCGATAGACTTGGAAAAGTATCAGGTTCATAGTAAATCTTTTGTAATCCTCTGGCTTTTTGTTACTTTCTTCTTCACTATTTTTTGAAAACTCATCAATTCTCACATGTGCACTTTCTATGATTATGTGAGTAGACAAATTCAACATTTGTATGCTTTACTTCTATAGGAGTATCCTAAGAATATGCCTTCATCACCTTTGACATCAAATTTACTTTTCTTAGATTATTTCAAGATAGAATAGTTGCCAAATATTTTCAAGTAACTTACATTAGGTTTGTAGTCATACCATAGTTCATAAGGAATTTGATTTGAGTCTTTCTTTAGTTGTTTTCTAGTTAAGGTATGCACTATAGTACTAATTCCTTCCTTCCAGTATTTGATTGCAACATTCTTTTCAATCATCAATGTTATTGCACAATTCATGATGGACTTGTTCCTTATTTTAGCTATACCATTTTGTTGAGGTCTACCAGGGGTTGATACTTACCTCTTAACTCCTTTTTCAATGTAGAATTGATTGAATTCATTGGAAATGAGTTCACCACCTTTGTCTAATCTCAAACATTTTAACTTCTTTCCAATTTCTTTTTCTACTCTTTCCAAAGACCACTTGAATTTTTGAAAAGCTTCAAATTTTTCTTTTAGATACATTACATTCATCATTCTAGAATAGTCACCAACAAAAAGAATGAAGAACTTATCTCCACTATAACTCTCTATTCTAATAGGTCTACATAAGTCTATATGAACAAGCTCTAAGACTTCTTCAGAATGATAGTTCTTGCTTTTGAAACTGGTCTTTCCCATCTTACCAATTTGACAATTTTTTCATAGATCCATATAAGGTTTCCTCAAGATAGGAATATCTCTTACTCTTCTATTTTTGCTTATCTTAACTAGGTTATCAAATTTCACATGACATAATCTTTTGTACCATAACCAACTTTCTTCTACTTAAGCAATAGAAACTAAACTTTCACTGAGATCTAGATAGAATAGATTACCTTTTATTTGTTTTCTAAATCCAACCAGATTTCCTTTTCCATATAGAAGTTTGGCCTTCCCATTCATAAATTCTACCTTGAATCCATTGTTATTCAACTACGCCAAACTTAGTAGATTGTGCTTTACTCCTTCAACCCAATAAGATTTATCACCTCTAAGTTCATTGGTTAATGAGATACATCCTTTTCCTTTTATGCAACAAGGTTCATTATTTCTAAATCTCACACTACCACCATCATAATATTCCATGTATTCAAGCTTTGTTTTGTTTCTAGTCATATGATGTGAACAACCACCATTAATAATCCATGTATGATTTTTGCTAATATGAGAGATAAGTGTAATTTTATCTCCTTCAGCATCAAAATCATTTTTTATAGCAATATATAGCATTTCATCTTCACTGTTATCAAAGACTTTAGCCATAAAATAAGATGTCTTACCTTTGTCCTTATAGTCCTTGTAGTTTTTGAATTCCTTCTTGTCTTTTTACTTATTACTTTTATTTTCATCCTTATTTTTTTTGTTTGGGTAGCTTGTAGCAATGCGACCAACTTCTTCACAAGAAAAGCATATTAGAGAAATCTTTCCTTTATGCTTTCCTTTTCCTTTGGAATATTTTCTTGCAAGTAGGGCTTCAACAACTTCAAGTTCACTATTTGAACTTTCTTCTTCTTCACTTTCTAACTAATTGGCCTTTGATTTCTTACCTCTTTTATTGAGTAAAAGTTTAGCTTCAAATGCATACTCAATAACTTTGGAACTAAGAACATAGTTATCATAGTTATCCAAAACAAAAGCTATCAATCTTCCAATTAGAGCATCCAAAGTTATATTGCTATTTGGATCACATCTCATTTCTTTAATAGCAGACATTAAAATTGTGTAGGTAGGAAGAAGGGTTATGATTACCTTACTTACAACTATTTTTTCATCAATGTATCCTCCAGATGATTTGATTACACTCACACTTGGTTTAATTTTTTCAACATATTTTGCAACATTTTCATCTATTGTCATCTTCATTTGATCAAATTATCCTCTAAGACTTTTAGCTTTAGCTTTTCTTATACTTTCTTCTCCTCCATAGATGGCTTTTAGTTGATCCACATATCATAAGTTATAGTAAATCTTTCAACTTCATCAAATTCAGCATAATTAAGAGCAGATGCAATGTCAATCATCATGATGTTATGAGTTTTCTTTTCAGCAATATCTTCAACTGATGATGTTCTAGTTAGATACTTATATTCAATGTTAAGATACTTACAATGTGAATCACTAATAGTTTCCAAATATAACATCATAAGTCCTTTCTATGCTACAAAATTGTCTCAGTTCAACTTGGGAATCTCTCTTCTGTAAGACATCCTGATCTTTAGCTTAGGTCCTTAATACCTTCTCTGCAAGTACCAAAAGCTCTGATACCAATTTTTGGAAATAAAAGAGAAATAACTAAGAGGGGAGGGGTGAATCAATTACTACAAAAATAAATACCAAATCCCTTAGATGTTAGTACAAAATAACTATGTGAAAACTTAACTTTGTTGGAACTCAGTAAACACACAGAAAAATATTGTAACTCAGTAAATACTAAAAAGGTTTGGCAAATTCTTAACATGAAAATCTTTAAGATATTAACTATGATTAATATTACTTAGTTGAAAACATATAAAATAAATAGCATCAACATATTTCACACCAGGATTTAACGCAGAAACCCAATTTGGCAAAAACCACTAATTGCAACTAGTTACTAAATTTCACTCTTCTAAAGTGAGCCCTATTAGGAGCCAACCCTATTATAGGTTACAAAATAAAATATTAGGTTTGACCCTATTAGAGGATTCAATCACCCTATTAGGAGTGGTCTTATTAGAGGTATTTGGAAAATTCAATTGAAAATGCCACCTTGTTAGAGGATTTACAAATAGCTCTTAAGCTAACTCTATTAAGAGATTTAGATCACTGCTACAATGGTTAAAGAGTAATAATGAGATGACTTGATTCTTGATAATTGAATTGTTGATTATAGATCTCAATTCTAGATTGTATACATGATCCTTCTTGATCAAATGTATATTTTCATCTTAACAAGGATATTCTACTTATCCTTCCAATTCACTTCCTCTTCACATCATCAAAAATTCAATCATCTTCAACATATGCTCTCTTTCTAATCCTCAAATTGACCTTATAGCTTTCACATTTTCAAGTCAAATATAATATATCTTAGAATAATTAATATTCATCTCCTTATTTGGCTAGAACCAAAAAATAGTTTAATTGAACTCAATATGAAAAATAAAAAAATTCTCCATTAGCTAATGCTACTTAGTAGACACTAACTCAAAAATGATTTTCCTATGTTAACCAAGTGAAATTGGTTAACACTACATATTTACAAAGTTCCTTTGGCAACTGAGTGAGCTTGGTTAACACTGGTTCCATCCAATATTTCCTTCATTAATTGAGTGACCTTGGTTAACACTCAACTTTTTACATAATTTCCTTTGACGCTTGAGTTAACTTGGTAGACACTATTTTCTAAACTAGGAAAACTCTAGAATGCTTGGTAGACACAAAAAAAAAGTCTTCACTACCTAAGCAAACTTGGCATACACTAGTTGGCAAGGATATGACATTTTGTTTAACATCAAAGACAATACAAAATTAATCAATTGTATTCAACATGGTGATTTCCTCCTTCATACCTTTGTGTAGTTGTTTGATCTCTACAATTTTTGTACAATTTATTGCAACAACAACATATTCAGCCTCATTTGTAGATTGTGATATGCAATTTTATTTCTTGCTAGTCCACATAACCAGCTTTTTTTGTAAGAAAAATGTTCCTCCACTAGTGCTCTTTCTATCATCAATATTTCTAGCCCAATCAACATCAATGTAGGCTCTCAACTCAAACTTCTCATTTTTCTTGTAGTATACATCATAGTCTTTTGTTCCTTTTAGATATCTCATTATTCTCTTAATAGCCATCAAATGATTCTCCCTAGGACTAGTAGAGAATATTGAAACTATCCCAATAGATAATGCAATATTAGTTCTTCTATGTACTGCATATTGCAGTTTGCCAATTATAGACCTATATAATGTTTGATTCACCTTGGCTAAATCATCATTATTTGACAATTTGTGTCCTATCACCATAGATTTGCTTATTGGCTTGGAATCTTCCAATCCAAAAGTTTTCAATATCTCTTTACATACTTAGACTGAGTGATGTATATACCATATTTCATTTGATGTGCTTACAAACCCACACAAAATTTGATCTCTCCAAATATAGACATCTCAAATTATTTTTTCATTTCATTTACATAAGCTTTACATAAAATATATTGACCTCCAAATATGATATCATCAGTAAAAATTTCAGATAACAAAATACATTCTCTTTTTTTTGTCTTCAAGTATAGATTGTTGTTATCATTAGTCCTCTCAAATCCAATTTTCACAAGATAATTATGACAGCTTTCATACCATGCTCTTGGTTCTTTCTTCAAACCATATAAAGGTTTGTGTAGTCTACATACCATATTTTTTTCGTTAGCATCAAAAAATCCTTTTGGTTGTTCTATATAAACCTCTTCTTCCAATATGTCATTCAAAAATTTAGATATAACATCCATGTCATAAATTTTGAAACCTTTGTATGTAGAGTAATAAAGTAGAGTTCTTACTCCTTCCAATCTTACAATAGGAGTGAATGTTTCTCCATAGGCTTGTTAGGATTAACCTTAGGTAGAAATAATAGTTATATGCAAATATAACTAATATCAAGAAATAAAAGATTGCATAAAAGAGAACATAAGACACCAAGATTTAATGTGGTTCACCTAATCCCTAGGCTACATCCACCAGCAGCAAGTCCAATATTATTATTATGTAGTGATTATAATCCACAATATCTTAGAGCTCAATATTTTTGTAGGAAGCTATAATTTCACCATTACATTATGAAATCCCTAACCCAAAGCCCTTTTATACAAGTTTTTTACTACTTAGACAAGTAAGGCTAGAATAAGTTGTCTAATAGGAAAATAGAAGCTGATGCTTTTTACAATATAAGGTCACTTTTGGCTTTGGAGGTGTTTCCCCCAAAAATCACTATTGGGGCATTGCCCCTTGACCTTTTCATGGGGGCACTACCCCCAAACCCCCATAGAAATAATATGGGGAGAAAAATACACTATTCATGTCTAATTAGGCTCCACATCACAAAAATCTCCAACTTGGATATTGATGAGACTCCACAACAATAACCTCTCACTTGGAGACTGATCATAGCACTGCTAAACATGTTTCTCTCATATTTTTGCAATAGATCTTTGTACAACATGTTTTCATTTAATATGACATCCCTACTTCTTCCATTTTATGATTTGTAAAATCCCAAAGCCTATAACTAAATTGTTTAATGCCATATCCAACAAATCCACATTTCTTTGACTTAGCTTTCAACTTGGCTCTATTGTCAAAATCTATATGACAAAATTCTTTACAATCGAAGGATTTGAGAAAAGAATAACTCACCTTATTACCAGTTCATGGTTCTTCTAGAATACCACAATCCAAAGGAATAGAGGGACCTTTATTAATCAAATATAAAATAGTATTGATAGCCTCCACCCACATGTTTAAGGGCAATCCAACATGTAATCTTATGCTCCTTGCACGCTCCATTATAGTTCCTATTCAAGCATTTAGCAACTCCATTTTCCTATGAAGTCTTCGGAATAGTTTCTTTTCTATGAATACCTTTAGTAGAGAAATAATCTTCAAATTCATGATTGTAATACTCAACATCATTATCAGATCTAAGACATTTTAATTTCTTTCTAGTCTCATTTTCAACCGAGCATTTTCGTTTCTTAAAAGTTTAAAATACATCAAATTTTTGTCTAAGGAAATAAAACCATACTTTTCTAGTTGCATCATTAATAAATGTAACATAATAATGAGAGCCACCAAGGGAATATACCTGAGTTGGTCTCCATATATTTGTATGCATGAGCTCTAATCTCTCACTTTTCTTTTCCTTCACAATCTTCACAAAACTAATTCTCTTTTATATTCCATATAGAGAACTTTCATAAAAATCCATATTAACACATTTTAGACCTAGTAAAAATTTCTTTGAATGAAGTATTTTCATACCATTCTCACTCATGTTCTCAAGTTTATTGTGCCACAACATTGTATCAAAATCTAGAACAGCTATTTGTTCTCCTTGCTCAACTACATAAATTGTTCTTGGACATACATTTTTCTCTAAAAAATCAAAGTAGAAGGAAAAATATGAACTATACAAAGATATAACATGCCTACTTTCACATCTTTTGCTACTACAAGGGAACCTTTTGAAACCTTCCAATTTTTATCATTAAAAGTGACTACACAACCCTCATCACCGAGTTGCCCTATTGAAATTAAATCCCTACTCAACCTTGGAACATGTCTTACCTCATATAGTAGCCAATTATTCCCATTCTGCAACTTAATCCTAAATTTTCCCTTTCCAAAAGTCTAATAGAGCTCATTTTCCCCCAAATAAACAAGCCCAAAATCTCCTTGAACATAATCAACAAAATAAATACAAGATGCATGAGAATATAAAACCCATGAAACATCAACACCTTCTAAAGATAGAAGTAAAGCATCTTCTTCAGATTTTTTACTTACCAAATTTTCCTCCTTGTTCTCTTCTATTTTATCTCTTTCATTGTTCTTTTGAGTCCATCAATCTTTCTTCTTATGCCCTGATTTTCCATAGTACCAACAATCTCTTGGTCCTCTAGATTGACACCTCTTCCCCTTTGACTTTCCTCTTGATTTCTCATGATTTCTAGAATTATTTCCTCTCTCAATCATTCTATCTATGCATTGTGCATTCAAAGCACTTCTTAATATAGATTCACCTAAGGTTTTTCTATGAGTTTTCCCACTCAAAATAACATTGATCACATCATCATATTTTAGGGTATTAGATCTAGAAATAGAATTACTCACAACCATTCCCAAGCCATTCCAACATTTAAGTAAAGAACATAAAATCAAGAGAGCCCTAATTTCTTCATTAAAATTAATACTCATGAGGATAAAGGACTAGTAATAGTCTTAAACTCATTTAAATGATCTAAAATAGATCCATCTTCTACCATTTTTATATTAAATAATTTTTTTATGAGAAATGCCTTATTTGAAGTAGAGGGCTTTTCACACAATTTTGCTAGGGTTTTCATCAACTCTTCCATTATATTCACTTTTGTAATGTTAAATGTCACTGATGGTGCCAAGCATACTCAAATGCTTCCAAGCACCTCTTGGTCTAAAATCTCTCATTCCTCATTTTTCATAGTTCCATGGTGTTTAGTTTTTCCTTAAAATGGCTTCCAGCAATCCTTCTAATAGAGATTGTCCTCCATTTACATCTTCTATAACTAAAATTTCTACCCATTAAACTTGTCAACTCTTAGCTTACCCTTGTGCGTACTTGCTCCCACTCAACTGTTTTACCTTCCTATAGAGGATCACTAAAAAAATGATGATGGTCTAGCTAATAAAATGATGACCATATAGCTCTAATACCACTTGTTAGGATTAACCTTAGATCGAAATAATAGTTATATGCAAATATACCTAATATCAAAAAATAATAGATCGCCTAAAAGAGAATACAAGACACCAAGATTTAACATGGTTCACCCAATCCCTAGGCTATGTCCACCAATAGAAAGTCCAATAATATTATTATCTAGTGATTACAATCCATAATCCCTTATAGCTCAATATTGCTACAAGAAGCTAAAATGTCACATATTATTATGAAATCCTTAACCCTAAGTCTTTTTATACAATATTTTTACCGCTTATAGAATTAGGGCTAGAATAATTCATCCAATAGGAAAATAGCAGCCAATGCCTTTTGCAATATAAGATTATTTTTGGCTTTAGAGGCACTACACCCCAAAACCCCTGCAAGGCTTTGCCTCTTTACACCATCTTAGGGGCGCTACCCCCAAACCTCCATAGAAATAATATGGTGAGAAAACTACACTGAATAAACCTCCAAGTTTGATTAGGCTTCACATCACAATAAGTCTATCTATTCTTCTTGTCCGTACCCTTATCAAACTAATCTTACCTTATTCCTTGTGACTTCATCATTTTCATTTAATTTTTTTATGTACACCCACTTGGTACAAATCACATTTTTATGTTTTGGTCTAGTGACTAGAGTCCATGCCTTATTATTCTCAATCTTTTCAATCTCTTCTTTCATGACTTTACTCTATTCCACATCTTCTAAGGAATATTTTACTATTTTAGGTTCATGCATGCTAAGAAAAAATCTATCACTTCTCAACCTATTTCTTGTAATTTGAATTACATCTTTATCTCCAATAATTTGTGTAGTAGGGTGATGTCTTTTGACATACTTTGATAATCTTGGTTCTGCTTTATTTTCCTTATTTGGTTTGTCAACTTCTAAATCACTATGTACTTCTCTATCAGGTAATTCAACATCTATTTAATGTACACTAATCTCAGAATTAGAATATGCCTCAACTTCATTAAGTAACTTGCAACTTTCCTATAGCTTTGTTCATGAATGCAACTTAGAATTCATTGTATGTGACTTGGCATTCACTGAAACTTGTTGATTTGCAACTTGATTTATAGCTTCTTTATCAGCAGGCATACCTTCATAAAAGTATACAAATGATTTGTATTCCTCTAGTTTCTTCATAGGTTTTTCCTCATGTACTTTTTTATATTCAACAAATTTAACATTTGCACTTTCCACAATTTTGTTAGTGTTAGTATTTAAACACTATACACTTTACTTCTTGTGGAATAGCCAAGGAATATATCTTCTTTTCTATTTGCATCTAATTTACCATTCCTAAAATCTTTGACAATATAACACATTCTTCCAAATACCTTAAAATACTTTACATTGGGTGAGTATCCATACCATAGTTCAAAAGGTGTTGAATTAGTACCTTTCTTGACTTGTACATAGTTCAAGCTATAGACAACTATACTTAGAGCCTCTCTCCACTATTTCAAAGCAACATTCTTCTCCATCATGAGTTTCCTAGCACAGTCCATTATAGATCTATTCCTCCTTTAGCAATTCATTTTTTGGAGGGGTCCTAGGGGTAGATATTTTCCTTTTGATTCATCTATTATTACAAAATATCTTAAACTCATTTGATGTAAATTCTCCTCCTTTATCAGATCTCAAACATTTCATAGTTTTACCTAATTCTTGTTGGAAATACAATAGGGAAGTAAACTTTGCGGGGGTGAATCAATACTTAAAACTTTCAACCTTAAAAACATTCACCATACATCCATCTTGCAATCTATGCATATAAACTGAAATAGCAAATTAAGCATATACATTCATAGCATGAAAGTAAAACATTCAACACATGTATGAAACAAGATATTTGGTTACCCAAAAACTATCCAAAGAGAAGGTAAAACTAGCATGGGGATGACACCCACAAATCTTTACTACTATAGTAATAAAGTGTATCCAATGAAGGTTACAATGTTTTGATCATGAAACATGATCTATCCATTGAAAGGTCTTCCCTATTAAAGGATTACAAGATTGTTAGATCTTACCCTATTAAAGGATTTCAACACCCTATTAGAAGTTTACCTTGTAAAAGGACTTTAAAAAGTGAAGTAAGCACCTTGTTGAAGTATTTACAATAGCTTGATAAGACTACTCTGTTAAGATATTTGATTGATTCACATGTTAAAATATATCAGCAATGATCTTTCAGTTAGCACTTTGTTGCTTAATGTCAGATTACCTCTATTCTAATGTGTACTTGATCCTTTCTAATCAAATTTATCTCTATTTTCTTCTAATTCCTTTCCTATATTCTCCTCTAACTAATTTTGTAATGTATCTCAAATCATAACTCCTTAGTCACCATGAATGCTCTATTTATGCACACAAATTCTCTTCAATTTTCCTTAAGCATTCATAAAAAAAAAAGATTTTTTCCTCCTTAAGAAGACATAGGTGACTTAGGGTTAGGTATGAAACAATGATTATGATTCACCCATATTTCTGCTTAATCCTTCCCTTTATCTGATTGGATGCATGTAATGCATAGGATTCACAATTAATATTTGTCCCTATCATCTAAAATTATTAAAAAATCTTTGAGTTAGCCCAAAAATGGTTTACATAAAAGTTTGTGCCATTATAAATAACTATGTCAAAACTGTATAGCTTGGCACTTGAAGTCCCTAATGCTTGACATCAACTACAACTTTAATAGTGTAACTTAACCTCTAGATGACTTAGTATCCATTGATCATTCAACATCTGAATAGCTAGGCACATACTATCTTATCAACACTTGAGTGACTCAACACTTACTAGTCACTCGACATATACTATCTGACAACTTATGCTTAGCATGTATTACTGAGTAAATGATTTAAGTATATCATTACTCATATGTCAAAACCAACCTAAGATTTACAATATTCCCCTTTCACATGAGTGGCAAAATACTTGGTCATTAATAACTCTATCCTTTCAAGCATAACTCAAATAATATCCACTTACATACAAAATTTTAAAAATTCAAAATTTTGCAAAAAAATATGATTCATTAGTCATACCTCAAAATTCAATAACTCCCCCTGAGTTGATTATGTTGTTTTGTATCTGAACTAAAATCATTCCTCGTGTTGAGTAGATTTGCATAAGTTAATTTATATGCTCTTTTTCTATCATTGACTCCTCCTTTCTCAAAAATAGTAGCTCCCTAAAAAATGTTATCTCCCCCATACTTCTTTCCTCTTATTTCTCCCCATTTTGACACTTATGTCAAAGGGTCATACACAGAGTGCATTTATCCAAAAAAAATCTATGGACCTCACACATAATTTTCAAAGTAGCACCCAATTATCACAAGCTACCTCCAATGATTTGATTTGGATGGCTAGTTCAAAAACAAGGTGTACTAAGCCTTCATGAGTAGAAAGATGCTGATCTTTCTTCATGAGTGTTTCAAAAAAATCTAGGTCCTTGTGCAATATGCCCAAATGTGGAGTCATGATAGACTAGATGTTGATCAGTTTAGCCTTAATATTTGCTTTATCTATACATAGCACTGTTAACTAACTCTAGGAGTTCAAAAGATTCCTAAAATGTTTCTTACTATGGGCTGGAGATTTTGGCAGAGTTATACCAAATGACTATATATGACTCTCCATACTCATTATGTGTCTCCTGATTTCTTGTGTGAAGAGTGTTGGATTCTACAATTTGGTGTACAGAGATAAAATGTTCTCTAGTACCTTCTTGACACTATCAATTTTGGTTGCTAACTCAACCTATGATATTTTAATAGCACTTGATATCTTTTCATCAACCTTATTTTGAAACTTTCTTTCAAATCATTCAAGTAATTTCACATTTGAATCTAGGTCTATGTCATTTACCTTCTCCACTAAGTTGGTTAGCTTCTCTATGATAGGCTTTGTTTCTTCTAGTGTTGGTAGGATAAATTCATCATGGAAAATGTCCTTGATATCTAGCAAGTCTTTTTTCTACCTACGCTCTTGTCTAAGTAGTTCTTGGTTTTCTTCTTTGCAAGAGCATCTTGGAGCATGCTCATCTACTCAATAGTGATGGTTGCAAATCAAACTTAGGAAACTCAATCACTTCATCCAATTTTCTTCATCTACCTTGGATGTTCTTGGATTCCACCTTGATGATTGTAGGGATATAGCTTCTATACTTAGCCCACGAAGAGCTTGACTTGGAGGAGTAGTAGTTTTTGGAAAAATCACCATTGTTTGTATTGTGAGTTTCTCTGCAAGTTTTGTAGTCATGCCTAGCTCTTAAATCCTATCCTTTTCTTTCTCTACATTCTCAATTGCACCTTAATCTTTTGTTTTAGGTATAGGAGTATCTGCTTGACCAATTAGAACTTGTGTTGTTTTCTATGTATTTGTAGAAACTATTTGTATAGACACAATGTGTACCAATTTGTTGATATGGGTCATGGATGGCTCTTTCCTTTGATATACTATAAAAGGTAATGTAGTTTGTCTCAAGGTTAATTGAGGAGGGGCTATAGATATCTCTTGTGTCTATACTTCCTCCCCTACAGATACCTTATCTACCTTCTCAATCTCATCAACACTCACTAGTATAGGATCTTCACAAAGTTTGGCCTAGATAGTGAATTCTACTAGTATCTTCTTCAAGTTTTTCTCTATAGGGGAATTGATGTTCTAAGTGATAGTATCATAAAAATCCTTTATCTTTATAGTATCATTGTCTATTTTCAACTCATGTTGAGGACTGACACTTGGCAATAATGCAACTAGTACACTCTATTCTATCTATTGCTCACCCTTAACTAGTGACTATGTATCTTTGTGTATCTCAGTGCCTTCCTTATGTACAATTGTGTCAGTGTCAACTATGGTAACCTTAGTTACTTTTGGTTCATCTTTGTCCTCACCTACCTCAATAGGTGTCTGCATTGTTGGTTTCCAAATTAGAGTGGTCTTCTATACAACATCTTGAAAATTAACGTGTAGTATGCTAAATGCCCTATATTTAGGTGCCAATTTCCCAGTGTGCTTCTTTATTGCTTTAGCCATTGTTTCCCTATCCATTTCTAGCATCATGTGTGCAAGTTTAGTCTCTCTTATTTTTCTTTTTATATTGAGACTATTGGAAATATAAGAGGAGTAACTAAGAAAGGAGGGGTGAATTAATTACCACAAAAATAAATCTTAGACCCCTTAGATATCAATAAAAATCAAAACTAAACTCTTTTGTAAAATCGATAAACAAACTAGAAAAATGTTGTAACTCAATAGATAGTCAAATAACTAAACAAATTCTTAACATGAAATTCTTAAGATATTATACATAAGAGAAATAACATGAACATAATTGACACCAAGATTTTAACATGGAAACCCAATTTGGGTAAAACTGCCAATTGCAACTAGATACTGATTTTCACTCTTCTAAAGTGAGCCTTGTTAGGAGCCAACTTTGTAAAAGGTTACAAAACACATTGTTAGCCTTGACCCTTGGAATGGACTTTTCAGACATCTTTAGACAATTTCATAGAAATGCCACCATATTAGAGGATTTATAAATAGCTATTAAGAAAACTCTATTAAGAGATTTAGATCATTGGTACAATGGTTAGAGAGTAACAATGAGATGACCTAATTTCTAATGCAACTGAATTGCTGATTATAGAACTCAATTCTGACTTGTATACTTGAGCCTTCTGGATCAAATGTATCTTTGCATCTCAACAAGGATATTATGTTTATCCTTCTAATTAGCTTCCTCTAAGCATCATCAAATCTTCAATTATGTTCCATGCATTCAATCCTCAACTTGACCTTGCATTTATATCTTAAACATTATCAATTCAATTTGAATATAACTTAGAATAATTAATATTCATCTCCTTAGTCAACTAGAACCAACAAATAATTCAATTGAACTCAATATGCCAAAACAAGAAAATCCTTCCTTAGTTGACCCACTAACTCAAAAACAATCTTCCTATGTGAACCATGTGAACTTAGTTAACACTACATTTTCACAAAGTTCCTTTGATAACCAAGTGATCTTTGTTAAAACTAGTTCCATCTAACATTTCCTTTATTAGCTGAGTGACCTTAGTTAACACTCAACTTCTGCAAACATTACTTTGTTTCCTCAGTGAACTCGGTAGACACTATCTTTTCAACTAGGCAAACTTTGGAATGCTCAGTAGACACAAGAAACTATCTTTAATACCTAAGAGAGCTCAACATACACTGACTAAAAATAATATAACATCAAAGACAATACATAATTAATCAATTATTTTCAACAATCTCCCTCTTTGGTATTGATGGCAACACAAAATGTCACAATAAAATAAAATTTTTAAAGAAAGAATAAAGTAATTAACATATCCTTAGTTTCATTCTAATTCTTATCCTTGAGAAATCCCTCTATTAGTGTGAATTTCCTCTACCTTCAATTCCTTTCTTTGTTAGCAAAACTATGCCTTCAACATCTTCTTATGATAGCAAACTCTTCCTCTTTGTTATTAGACTAAGTTCTTCCTCATTGACATCGCCAAAAAAAATTTCTTTTGATATGATAGCCAAACTCTCCATCTTTGGCATCTCATGTCAAAGACAATATTTAGTAAATATCAATCTACATCATATACTAATTCATTTACAATATGTCCTTGTCAATACTACATCAACTGACTGATATTCAACATGGTTTGGTTGATGCATCACTAAACTTCTTTTAGTGAGATTCAGATGGGCGAATGACCCCTAACTTAACTCTTAGATATAGAAATGCATCCTTAGGTAATGGCTAAGTAAATATATCTATAATTTGTTATTTTTTATTCGCATAGTCCAATATTACCTCTTTATCTCATACCAATTCTCTTAAAAAATTATATTTTATAGAATTGTGTTTTGTTTTGGTATGCATCACTAGATTCTTTGATATATTAATTGCACTGGTGTTATCACAGAAGATAACCACTAGATCCTTGATTTCTATCTTCATACCTACCAATAGTTGCTTGAACCAAACAATATTTGAACAAATAACTATTGTTGCCACATATTCTACCTCTGTTGTAGACTAAGAAATACAATTTTGTTTCTTTCTTGTCCAAGACACTAGTCTTTTACCAAGAAAGAATGCTCCACCACTTGTGCTCTTTCTGTCATCAATACTTCCTACCTAATCAACATTTTTGAATGCTTTCAAATACAAATTGCCTACTTTTTTGTACCATAAACCATAGTCTTTAGGACCTTTTATATATCTCATGATTCTTTTGATTTTCATCATGCGATCTTCTTTGGGATTTTTTGAGAATCTTGCCACCATTCCAATTGCTAATCTAGTATCAACCCTTGTATGCAATACATAATACAATTTTTCAATCATTGATTTGTATGTGGTCTAATATACCTCCTTAGAATCATCATTTTTGGAAAGCCTATGTCTAGTAGACATAGGAATTCCAACTAGTCTTGAATCTTCCATTCCAAATTTCTTTAGTGTATCCTTGATATATTTAGATTGAGTAATGTAGATACCATATTTCTTCTACTGGATCTATAATCCAACAAAGAATTTTATCTCTTCAAAACTAGACATCTCAAATTCTTTACTCATTTCTTTCAAAAATGCTTTGCAAAAGTCACAATTTCTTGTGAATAAAATTTTCATCCAAAAATATTTCTATCAACACATTCTTCTTGTCTAGTCCTTCTTTGATATATAGACTATTGTTATTATTTGTTCTTTTAAAACCAATATTTATCAAGTAGTTATGAAGTCTTTCATATCAAGCTCTAGGAGCTTGATTGATATCATACAATGTGTTGTTTAATTTTTAGACCATATCTCTTTTGTTGGGATCTAAAAAAACTTTAGGTTATTTTTTGTAGACTTCCTCATCAAGAATTCCATTCAAGAATGCAAATTTTACATCCATTTGATAAACATTAAATCCTATATGAGATGCATATGCTAGTAATATTCTAACACCTTCTAATCTTGAGATAGGATGTTGATCTTAGATTGGTTTTGACAAGTGAGTGTCAACACACTTAAGCTATTACTTAGTTCATGTCGAACTCATAATACATACCAAGAACAACATGTAAATATTAGACCATGTTGAGTTACTCATATGCCAAGTCACTCAAGTGCCAAGAAAATAGTATATGTCAAGTGACATAGAAGTTAAGCACATAGACCATGTCGAGTAATTTAGGAACCAAGTAAATAGTGGATGTTGAGCAATGCAAGTATCAAGTCACAGTATATAGAATAGTGTATGTTGAGCATCAAAAACTTCAGATACTAAATGAAATAGTTTTGACATATTTGTTTGTAATGGCACAAACAACTATGTAAACCAATTTTGAGCCAACTTAAGATTAGATTTCAATAATTTGGAGATAAGGATGAATCTATATTTGAATTCCCCATGCAATTACCTATAACCAATTAGAAAATGGGAAGGTTTAAGTGGAAAAAATGATGAATCTCAGTCATAGATTCATACCTAACCCTAACCCACCAAGGTCTTCTTAAGGAGGACAAAACCCTAAATTCTTATAATGAGTGTGTAAGGAATTGAAGGAGCAAAGAGAATGGTTTACAAGAAAAAAGAGAGCATTCATGGTGACTAAGAAGAAAGAGTGAGTTGTATAATTAGTTAGAGAAGAATAGAGGATAAAGGAAAGGATATAGTATTGAGATACTTGATCAAGAAGGATCAAGAAGACATAGTTTAGAGGTGAGTTGTTATCAGGCAGACAAGTGCCAACCACAAGATCTATGCTAAGATAATTTAACAAGTGATTTTAGCCAAATCTCTTAAGTAGAGTAGTCCTAACAGGCTATATGAAATCTTTTAATAGGATGCTTACTTAATTGTAAGTTGAAGTCCTTTAACCAGACACATTTCTAATAGGGTGTTGAAATCCCCTAACAAGGTGAGACCTAACAATATTTGTAAGCTTTTACAGGGAAGACCTTTAATAGGGTAGATCATATTTCATGGTCAAAACATTGTAACCATAATTGGATACACTTTATTGCTATAGTAGTTAAGATTTGTGGGTGTCATCCCCACCCCAAATTTACCTTCTCACTTGGAGGGTTTTTGGGTAATCATATTTGGTGTTATATGTGTGAATGCTTGCATGTTTACATGATTTAGATGCATATGTTTTATATGTTATTTCAGTTTATCTATTGAATGTATGAGATGGATATATGGTGAAATTTTTATGGATCCAAGTTTGAACTACTAATTCACTGCCCACCCCCCTCCCCCTCCCCCCCCCCCCCCCCCAAATCCCCCAAAAGTTCAGCTTTCCTATTGTAATTCCAATAATTGGTATCAAAGCTAAGTTCTTAGAAGGAGAAGCTTTGCATATTTGAGGAAAGATCTTAAAATGGAAGTCTACAAATTTGGAAATATTATTGAGAACTAGGAGATTGAAATACATCTCATACTACATAAATTGAATGAAGCAAGAGAATAATTAAAGAAGTCCTTAAAGAGAAGGAAAGAAAATACTATTGCAAAAAATGACACACAATACAAAGAGATTGACACTACTAAGCTATTTGCCAATGGTGACTCCAATGAATTTGATTTAGCAATTGTAGATCTAATGGAAAAGAATAGAGTTCAAGATAGGGAAATCAAAAACATCAACTTAGAGCAAGAATCACAAGCTATACTACTATGTGAGGTAAATGAAAAAAAAAAAGAAAGCTATGAGAAACAAATCCATGATTAAAGAAGACAAAAGAATTTTAGTCAAAAAATTGGAAGAGAAGTCAATAGAGCTAACTGGGATTTCTAACATGCACTTGGATGCTATAAGTCAAATGATGAATGCCACCTATCATTTGAATGTCAAGGACATTGAGATAACTACACTGAAGTTGTAAAATGAACAACTATAGAATGACCTAAAGAGAGAAAAGGAATTTTCTGAAAGTTTCAGCAAGCCAAATGAAGCCATCAAATACTTCAAGAAATTATTGAGATCTCCTAAATCCAAGAATGATACATCAGGATTGGGATACACAAGCACTAAAGAAGGAGAATCATCCAAATTTGTAGAATAAAGGAACATCAAAGGTAAGAACTCTAAACCTACTTGTCATAATTTTCATAAGAAAGGACATATTAGTAATGTGTGTAGGAGCAAGTTTATAAATTAGAATGTCAAGCCTATGAATATGACTAATTCTCAGAAGTGCATCAAGCACATGAATGTAGAACTAAGACCATGCATACACAAAGATTTGAAGGATATTGCTAAAACTATTAGAGGTATGGACATAGAGCTTTTGAATGTAGATCCAAATCCATGTGGTCATCAAAAAGGCAAGAAACAATGACAACTCTTATAAGTGGGATTATAATACAAAATATAGCTATCATTATTGTCAAGAATATGGACATATTTCTAAAAATTGCATTAGGACAAATTTTAGAGGTAACTACCAAATATGGTTAAGTCAAACTACATGATTTAGCTATTTGAAAACTAGTCATATCAATAGGTATTGTTCAACAAAGTCAAAGGCACCAAGTTGTGAATTTGGTAAAGGTAAAGGCAAGGCAGATGTTGAATACATCAAAGATGAGATGAACAAGACATGGAAAAAGAAAGATGTTTGAAGCACATCAAATAGAGAAGGGATCACTTCACCTAATAGGTCAAGTGATCACACTCATCAAACTAGGAAAGAAAAAGGTATGTGGAACTTATATCTAAAAGTTATAGCAGGGTAAAAGCATAGATCTATGTCACCGTTTATGATACCAAAACCTATTTAAATCTCATTTCTCTATCAAAACTCAATTTTTTTCAAAAACTAAAAGTACCCTTTTATAGATCTTAGATTCAATATCATCATTATATAATTTTTTGAGTGTTTTTATTAGTTATAATATGTTATAATATCAAAATATTGTAAGTCAATATTTCAACATTTCAGAAGATGCTCCCTCGAAAAAGAAAAAAAAATAGTAAATCATGTCAAAAAATTTAAAAATTATATTTATCTCTAGAGGAGAGACTTCTCTTCACTAATATGTATTTTTTTTTCAATAAGGTATAGATTTGATAGGGAAGTTTTAACGGGAGGAAAAAATTGTTTTATTTTAATACGGTCAAACTTGAGTACTTATAAAAAAGAAAATATAAATCAAAAATAATTATTTCTTTTTTTGTTCACTAGCTATACATGTCATCTATAAGATATTTTCAAATCAAAACAAAAAAAGATGATTTGCATATACTTGTTTGACAGGAACCACACCTTATATTTTTTGCAGTTAAAAAAGGGACTTCAAAATAAAATAAAATGAATAAATTCTTTCTCAAAAAAATTATAAAAATTATAGGCATAAAATTCATCCAATTCTATACATTTCATCAGTTTACATCATCTCCATATTTTAAATACAAATACCATTTTTTTGTCATTAATGTTGAACTGTCACATTTTGATATCTTGTTTCTTTATAAAAGGTGACATAGGTTTGTGCTTTTACCCATCATAAATTAGTTCCAGAAGGTTCTAGTACTAAAAAGATTACATTAGCATGAACAAAATTGCAAGAAGTTGTCAAAAATTAAAAATAAAGCTTTAATTCTTTCATGTTGTTGCCGAGTGGAATGTTAGAAGATGCTAAGCTAACAGACTAAGTAGTTGATTTCAAGCTCATTGTAGCTATCGAGTGATGGAAATATCAATGGATGTCGACTGAACCTAAAACTAGTTATTGTCAAGCTTATAGTTGTGTAAGCACTAAGCATTAAATGCAAGGTTTTCAAAGGGTGTATGATTGATTTTAACTCATTCTTCATCATTTCAAAATCAAGAAAAAGAAAGAAGAGCAAGAGATGATCAGGAAATCCTTCAGAAGTGATTGTAGTAGATTTGCAATAATTCATCACCATTTCATCTGATCTCACAAGGTATTTATCAAGAGCTGAGCAATATAGTTTAAATTTTCATAAACAATAGTTTGACAAAATGGCATCAAGTTCAAAAAATGTTGACGGGAAAGAAGTTTTACATGTTTAGCTAGTTAGTAATGAAGTTAAGCATCCCATATTTAAGGCCATTCCTAACATCGCATATAAAAAACATCATTTTGATTAATTGTTTATGATCCTACCAAATGTGATAATGATAGAAGATGTGAGGAAATGAAGCAATTTCAAGATAGGAAGCATTGGTGACATGGAGATTAGAGAGGCATACAAAAAACTTTGTGAAAATGGTATTTTGAAGGAAGAATAAAAAATTGTTGAGAAAAAGGGTTTAACATGAGCCCTAGATTTTCCAAATGTATTCAAAACAAAGTGGATTGGAATAGTGCTAAGCCAAATTAATTATGGTTCCTTGTGGCTAGAAGGTGGACCAATTAAAATTATCAAAAGAATAATTCATAAGGTTACTAGCTAGCCAACCCTAGATCGGCCCAAGACACTCAGGAGTGATTCCAAGGAAATGATTTAAAATAATACTGGAGTAATCTAGAATAAGAGAGATGTGATAATAGATACAATCAATGATCCTCTTATTAACTTTTTTGTAAGAGTATTATCACATAAATTCTATCAATCTAGTAGATTGAATAGTGTACCCTGCATAGTTGTAGATGTTGGTTATAACATTGTTAAGAAAGATCATACATATGACCTAGCAAAACTTCAATTGCAACAACTTATGGAGAACCTTGGAGTAATAAGGAAAACCAAGAGTACACAATGCAAGTTTGGTTCAATACTAATTTGCATATCTTTTATGTACAAAACACATTCCTCTCATTTGGAATAGTAGGATGGAAGACCAACAAATTAGTCACACTATAGATAGGTGAATACATTGAGCAACTAGGAGAAAATTTTGAAACAATCATGACTAGTTACTTTGAAGACTTCAAGAAATCAATGAAAAAGAGACTAAGAATACCAGTATCCTTAGTTGAGAAACACTATGATGATATATATTTTTGTGTTGATGCTAATTACACATTTGTACAAGCTTCCACACCAAGGGTAAGATGGTTGAGACCCTTAGAATATGAGGTAAATGTAGATGAAGCCTTAGTAGCAATAAAAACTCTACTTGCAGAAGTAGACAAGATTGAATTTTTTTTTGAAAACTATGAGATGGTAAAATATAAGATTACCATGGATTTGAAGACTACCTCTACCATGAAGAAAAAGGAAAAGATAGTAAAGAAATTAAAAGGAAAATTTGGAGAGGGTGATAAGGAGGAAGAGGAAGAAGAAGAAGTGGATGAAGAGAAAGAGAAAACTCAAGATCAAGAACCTCTAGCATGAACACAAGGCATGGGAGAAGACAAATAAGAGGAGGAGGTTGAAGGTGCTAAGAGAGAAGAAGCCAAGGAAGCACCTGCTCCTTCTGAGAAAAAGAAAAGGAAGGAAAAGCCATAGCTAGTGGAAAGGACAAAGAAACTTGTTAAACCAAGTTAGCCAAAGCCCACTACACTTACAACTAGAGCCAACACATGTGCTACAACACAAAAGGCCAGAGAAAAGAAAAAGAAAATATAGCAATGAGGACAAGAGCTAGAAAGATAGAGAAGGATGTATGTGACTCAACTAGATTCTAATGAAGAGAAGAAAAAATCAGATGAGAACAACTAATTCAGGGTGGTGAGTCACAATCCTCTCTCAGACCTTGAAATTTTTTTTGAAAATATTATGATTATGATACTATGACATTGGAACAAATAGGCATCTTATAGAAAGCCTTAGAAAGGAAAAAGCATCAAGAAATGCTTAAGAGAGAACATAGGCAGAAGCAAGCACTTCAAGCTATTAAGGATTGTTGGTGTAAATAAGTATTTACTATTTAGACTTACTTAAGTTTACTTAGGTTAATGAATATTTTATTATTTATTTATTAGTCTTCTAGGAGTATTTGTACTCTTGTGAGTTGTCATGTTGACAACACAGGAGTTTGCACTCTAATATGCACATGTTGTCTACACTTAGGAGCTAGCACATTATTTGAGCACATGGTGTCTACAACATTCTAGATGCCTCATCATGCTTATCCTCTTATTGTGGAGGATATGTGCTTAGTTTTCATGTTTATCTCCTAGTACAACACATTCTAGATGCATCTTAGAGGCCTTTATTTACAGGCTCTCCTAGTGTGTATGTACATGCTTCTGATAATAGTAAGAATTTTCATATTGATCATGCTCTTCAGTCTACTATAAACTTGTGCTTGTGCTCCTCGATCCTGGGTAAATTTTTCCCTAAGAAAAATTCTTACATGGTATCAGAGCTTGGGGAGATTCTCATCACTGGCCCTTAGAGACCATAGTTTCTCTAGCACCTCGACCCAAATTTGGAGAATATACAGAAATTAGGAGCATCTAGAGCCAAATCTGACCTCGTCATTGCATCTAGAATGCCAATTTGATGATTGACTATAAATTTTCCTATGTTGGGCTAAAGATGATTGTGAAGCAAAAAAATTTTACAAACCGGCACTAAAAGACACCGATTTGCAAGTTTAGGTATAGTCATTTTTAGATCTACAATTTAATTTTTAAGATCTGAGTTTAAATTCTTTGTATTTCTATGACATTTTTCTTGCAAATTTTTGGAAATTTTCTTGCCCTTTGGGAAGTAGAGAAATTTTTTGAGTAGAACTAGATTGTCAGATCCTAGCCTTGCGTAAGAGAATTTTTTTGGTGTGGGCATATTCCTTTGTTACAAGTGAATATTCCATATTTGATGGCTTACATAAGTGGCAGGAACCGTGCACAAACACCACTGGTTATCACTTAATAGCCTAGCCGAGCCAAGCATCACCAGTGGCTCAATTCACTATACCTTTGGTGTGTTTGTTTTTTTTTAAATAGTTTGAAATTTTCCCCATAGTCCATGTGGGATTAAATTTTTTAACCCATGCCTACTAATTTTTACTTTTCGATGAGTGTGTAGTGTTGAACTCTTTCTGATGGCATTTTTAAAACTTTTCAATAATTTAGGAAGTTTGGCATCATTAAAAGAAAAAACTAATGCATGATAAATATTCTGGCATCTGAGTAAAGAATCTGGTAGCTTTGTGTGGCCACCATGTAGCACCACTACACAATGCCACATAACTATTCCCTGCAACATGTGGCTTCTTTTAACTCATCGTATGCAGCAACCTTGCCTGATCATCTATACATGTAGGCACCCAATTGGTAGTACAGTTAGCAGGAAGGCCATGTCAGCTCACTACCATGCAAGCTACCAGCTATTGCAACCATACCAATACAGTCAACCAATTACATCACCCAGTTTGTATGCCACATTAGTAAGGACCCTCCCATGTCTATACAGTCTATACATGATGACATCATCATAGACTTGAAGGACATTGACATCATCATTTTATGTGCCTAAATTTAAAGGTCATCTAACCATCATTCTAGGGAAAATTTGAACTATGGCGATGACCATATGACCATCAAATTTAACCTTGTCCTTTGTTGATGCAACCCCTCTCCAGATTGATTTTGGATTTTACTGTCTGACATTGGGAGTTCATATCTCAGTCATTCAAACTCCAAAGTGTATTTTTTTAATTTTTTCTAGAATTTCCTAAAATTTTTAGTGGTGCAACTCTTTTCTAGTTTTGGTGCATGGATTTGTAAGAAATTGCATCTTTTGGCTATTGAATCTGTCCAATCTTGCATTTTGCAACTTCAATTTCTCTATACAGGCACATCTGAACTCAAAATTAGGTTTCATTTTTTTTTAAAGTACATTGTTTTTAGTCTACTTTCTAGATCTATGATCAGATTGTAGGGTTGTGTGGACAAAATTACCACTTTCAAAAATAGGGCCTTTCTTTGCTTTGTATTGCTTTGAAATTGTAGCACATTGTAATGTTTCAGATTTCTAATCTTTCAAGAGAGTGTAACAAGAAAAATTAGAAGTCCATGAAGGAAAAAATTGGCAAGTGGCCATTGTAATCACATTACTTATAAAGTGCCAAAAGCATCTCTTTTGGGGGGGTTTCTTGATTTAGTGAAATGGGGGGTGTTCTTGGTGTTGTGTTCTTTCTTTTCTATAGTTTCATTTCATTTTCTGCATCATGGGGAACTTTAAGTCTCCTAAATTAACTCCTCATAACTATGCTACATGGTCCATCAAAATGTGGTGTCACTTAATGGATAATGGAGTTTCTTAATATGTAGATGGTACCCTTCCTAAACCAACAAGCTATAATAAATCAACAAGTGATATTCAAGCTTGGGAGGCAATGGATAGGAAAGCCCTAGATGATACTTGTGTGGGGGTTGATGAAAAGATCATGTATCAGATTTGTAGGTCCAATTCATCCAAGCAAGCTTGGGATACCCTCAAGAACTGTCATGCTCGAAACCCAACAAGACAACAAGTCAAGCACAATAATTTTTTTTCAAATTTCTTTTATATTAATATTATTAAGGTTGATTTTTACTAACTTTACTTTAACCTATCACATGACATCAATCAAACTACCTCTGACCTCCTTTGACCAAGAGAACATCTTTAATTGAATAGCACATCCTTGTACTTTTATTTATGACATTGATAACACTGTGTCATCCTTTAGATAGTCGTGGAACTTATATATTACTCACTCAATGCATTCCACTATCATGTTCTTGGTTTCTCATCATAGTACACCTTAGGCATATAAGTGTTATAATGTTTGTCATTCTACCTTGTTCTCTAACATTGGATAAGCTTAATTGGAACCTAATCTGGTGGATGTCATTCGACAATAATGTTAAATAATATGTATATTTGAGTATTGATCATAACCAAGCCTTATGAATACCAGTCGACACTAACATTCTATATAAATTTGTTTTAAGGTTAATTTCATTTCAATCTCAACATAAAATATAACATTCCTATTTTTTTCTCTAATAAATCTTGAGGGAAATTAACAAAACTCTAATTGGTAACTTTTTAATATCCCAACAAGACTACTTGTATTATCTAAACATATTATTCCCCCTTAACTTCTTTTAATATCCTAAACAAATCCATAGGCTATCCATTAGGGTATATCATTAATTATACAAATCCTTATTTCTAAATGTAAATGACTTAACTAAGCTCAAGTTTATTCTTTTCTATTTATCTATGTATATTGTTATTATTTATCCAAAGCATAATAATCTAGATATTAAGTTTAACTAGATTTTCTATCCCCCAACTTATGACACAACTATAATAATATTACTAATATCACCCTAGACTTCTTAGATCCTAATACCACATCTTAGCATAAACTCATAACAACCTAAAACCCTATACTAAGCTCTAACCTATATCCTAGGCATGTGTGGAGAGAATCTCCCAAAATGCTTCCATATTCCAAGCATAAAGTTGGCACCTAGGGTGAAAGGGAATATTGACTAGACTTGATTTTATTTAAACCTTGTTTTATTTGTATAAACACTTACCTCATTGAAATATGGAAGCGCTATCCTTTGTAATTCAACCAAGTGGCTAGTGTTAGGTGGCATTTACTCTAAACTTTAGACTTTTTCCCACAAACCTTTATCTCCTTCCTAGGTGTGGGTAGATGGGAGTTGGCATATTTATGTTATTCACATCTCACATCTTGTCAAGGAAATGAGCGCTCCACTTGGGATAGGCAGCATTAAAGAGGGTGGAGCCCTTTTCTAAAGGTTGATTTGAGGGCATGCTTGACCAAGTTAAAACTTAATCACTTTCTTCCTTATATAACAAAAGTGGCACCCAAGGGAAGTCTAAGTTTGACATAGGTCAGAGCACATTTTTCAAAGGCAAGGAAAGTTGACACCATGTGGGGCATTGTTCTTTTGTTTTTCCTTGGTTTACATTCATTACATTATTGACTTAGTTCCCTTTCTTCATGAGGTGGCCAATATATATGGTGTTCACTATTTTTTAGTATTTATTTTATTTAGTTTTTTTTCCTACCTACGTACTATACTCATATTTGACTAGGATTATATGTCTTTTCCCAAATTTTGCATAATGGGACTAGGGTAGTCTTAGAAAGTTTAGTGTTAACTCATTCTTAGTTTAACTCCTAAGTCACCTAGGGTCCTAGATAGGATGCCAAGTGTATTCTCCCACTAATATTTTATTGATCTGTAATCTAGATAAAAAGGTTATTCTCTTTCCCATATATTTTCCAGAATGTTGGATGAGCTCCTATAGCAAGTTTAATATTATACTCTAATGCATTGATGCCAAAAAAAAAAATTTCTATCCTAAATTCCAAGGTAACTTTTATATGTTATTGCCAAGATTCTTGTGAGGGATTGAACATATTAATTATGCCCTAAAATAATTCTTTTAACCTTGATCATTCACTTATTACAATATGTATGCATTTTACATGAGAGCTTGGATATGCAACTATTGTGCAATAAAATAGAAATAAAAATAACATTCTGATGAAATCCATTCTTACTATCCACATAGAGATGCAAGAGTACAATAACTGAAGGAACAAGATAATTTATCCTCATGCACAAAATGGAAACTTTCTCCAATAATTTCTGAGATACACAAAAAGGTGGTGAAATCACTATAACAAAATTACACAAATGGAAAGACCTTGCTACCATACTCAAACATTTTCTCAATTTCTATATCGCCAAATGGACATAAATAACACCATACTCTTTAATCACAAGAAGAAACACATATCAATTTGGAGATTGCACCTTCATTATCAAACCAATTACAATAGTATTCCCTCCTCTTAAACAATGAAATCCCCTTAACCTCCAAGCATCCAAGATATCAAATAACCTGCAAATGCAAAGAGAATAAAGAACCATGGAGGCTCACCTTCCAACCTAGGCCTCAAGGAGACCACCCCCATGCTAGGGGAAACAAGGCTCAACCAAGATACACTCAAACATCATCACAATAACAAAAACCAACATGAAAATCTTAGTTTAACATCACATTTACAATTCCCAACAAAGTCTTGCACAATGATTCATAAATGGAATCATAAACATTGGATGAAGGTGGGCTCTCAATTAGGAGACTTCCCATATCATATAAAATGTGTAACAACAATTTTCATGCCCTTTCGAGGCTATCATCAATCAATAATTTCTATGCCTTTCGGGCTTTCACAAAACAATAATTTCATGCCCTTTCGGGGCTATTCACAAGCATTCTCCCATCATACCACCATCAACTACAGCCACCTTGAAAACCATACTTCATAAACCTCCTTTCCACCCCATCTTTTCCTTCACACCACAAAGAAATCCATGAACGAATTTGGCATACAATGGAGCTCATACTCCAATGTTCTCTACTATATTTCAAGCCCAACTAACCCCTTCACCCAAGGCTTGCTCTTCCCTCCCAAGGGTGAGTGAAGCCTTCACACCCATGCACACTTTCAACACCCAAACAACGTAAGGAAATCCAAGAAGAAACCCCAAGAAAATTCATGAAACAAAACACACACTTTCAAAACATGAGACAAAAACTCCAATGACAACACATGATCCCATAGCATTCTTACAATGTCTAACTTTGACTGCATGAAATGAAGAAACATGGCATGAAGCACTTACCTCCATCAAACTATGGCTTTGAAATGGTGAACCAGATCTCTTCCTATTTTCCTTGGCTTCTAAACTACTCCTCCATAACCATACATGTCTCTACAATTAGAGAGTGGGTAACTATCAAGGTTAGCACAAGCTCCCTATAAAGGCCTTCACTTTCCTCCTCACCTACCCCTCTTACTTTATTGTATTTTCTACCAATAAGAATTAATCAAAGTGGTGTAATGAGGTAAGAAGTCATGTTACAATATTATTTTCGAATTGGCTTGGAAGTGACTATTTTTTAGGGTCCCCTAGATCCCCTAGACCAACTTATGATTATATTTGAACCCATAACCCCTACTATTACCATGTAGGCAACTTATTTTCACATCTTAACACTTGGAAATCACTTTAGGCTCTTTAAAGTTCCTATCAAATTATAACTTGAATTTCCATCACAAAGGCAACTCTTCCTAACAGTCTCCAAGGTGTGTTAATTGATTTCATAATGAGGATTAGGCTCAGGTTAAGTAACTTCATGCCAAAGAATCCTATTGGACATGTCATTTACACATAAACATCACAAGTGTCAAATGACACACACACACATACACATTAAAACACTTTACACATCATGATTACATGTCTTTACTTAATCATAGTTTCCAACTATAACACTCATGCACAATCACATTATGAAATAAACACAATACAATGAGATTTTGAATCTTCCAAAGATTCACCTTGGTTTCACCATGTTCACATAAGATTGAACCTTGTTTCCCCCATTTATCTCCATGGTTCAACTTTCCTACACACTCAACTTAAACATTAGTAGCCTGATAAAATAATATACAAAGACATACAAATAAATGCAGAATAAATCCAATTTCACATAATGCATATTAACATATACATTTAACTTTATCTAATCATTTCCATTCTAACTACTATAAAATGAAGCATTGCACTGTCATATCCATTTAACTTTCATCTAAATACACATATAATTAACTTTCATTTTATTCATATTCAAAACATTGAAATATCAACATATGGGTATTAGCATAATGAATTACTATTCTAAGTACTATCACCATTCTTATAATCATTAAAAAATCAAAACATATGAAATGGATTGCAGTACACATGTCTTAAGTGAAAATCACTAATATGCAGAATTATTAACTAGTATTTTTCAATCAAGTTAAACATATCAACATTCCTAGCAATATCCCTTTATCATATTACGAGGGGTTTGTGAGTAAGTTTTTAGGGTTAATTCCTCAATCTATTAGCATGTTTCCAAAATTGTGTCACTGTGCTTTAAACACAACTATGTCTTATTGCCACTTAAATATACATTCATTGTTATCCCCTAGAAGAGAAAATGTTAATTCATCCTCCCTAATTTTAGTAGGGAGTTGTTTTGTAAATCTTTGATCAAGTCCTTAGATTGAACCTAGAGGGTTTCACTTTCAAGTGATCTTAGTTATTCCTTCTAAAGTTATTTAATGGTTATTACACTTATCATTACTAGAGTCTGCTTAGACTCAAATAAAATCTCATAAATAATTTCTAGTACCAAAAAATGTTCATCATACTCTAATTAACTCCTATTCACATTCATTTTATGAAATCTAAAATAGGGTACTCATGTGGGTCTTACAAGAACCTATACAATAAAGTGTTTGATGAGGATGTTTTCAAAATTGAAGATGAGATTGTCTCCTTGGATCCTAAGCCATTTGATTCTATCCAAGATTTCATCATCAACGTGATGAACTAAAGAAAAAGCTTAAAAATTGTGGAAACCCTATCAAAGATGATAGGTTAATATATCTTATTCATAATAAGCTGCCATCAGAGTATTCCACATTTGTTTCTTCTTATAAAACCTCAAAGACAACATTAGGGTCTACCTATAAGAAACTCCCTTTTGATGAATATGTTGATCTATTAGATTCAAAAGAGAAGAATTTGATATCAATGAAGATCCTCACTTCACTGAAGTCTAAAGCATTGGTGGCCAACAATGAGGGTTCTCAAAATTCAACTGAACATTCTTCAAACAAAGGAAAGGGTAAGAATCAGAAGTGCAAGAAGAACAATTTAGAAGATTCAGAAAAGACAATACCTCAGTCCAATCAACAAGGTAAGTCTTCGTCAAATTCCAACAAGAAGGGGGACAACAATAAGGAGACAAAAAAGTGTACCTATTGCAAGAAATCGGGTCATGACGAACATGAGTGTTAGCATAAAAAGATTGATGAATTGACAAACATCATGAAGAAACATAATGTTCCATTGCCTAATGCTTACAAGGATAAAGGGTCTTCTTCAAATTATAAGGGAAAAGGGCAAGCACTCATGGCTAATGCAAATTCTTAAAAGGAATGGATACTTGATTCAAGTGCCTCATATCACATGGACTCTTCAAAGGAGGATTTTTCTTCATTGAAGCAATCAAAGGTACCACACGTATTCATGGGAGATGATACCAAAATGGAAGTTGAAGGAAAAGTAAATGTGGAAATGAAAAATGGAGAGTTTAGAGATGTTCTCTATGTTCCAAACCTAAGTTCTAATCTCCTCTTGATTTACCAAATAATTCACCTTGGAGATGGACATAGAGTTGAGTTCCTTCCAGACTCAATACAATTGCATAGTCTAAAATATGACTTCATAGTTGTAGTGGAGAAAGTGAATCATGACAAATAGTTGTACTCTTTCTCCCGTTTTGTGCCCAAGTCTCCTTCAAAGGCCTTGTTATCACAATCCAATTCTCTAATACAATTATGGCATGAGTGGTATGGACATATTTCCTTCCACTAATTTTAGCAACTTAGCACAAATAGAATGGTCAAAGGTCTGCCCCAAATCAACTTTCCCAATAGTGAATTTTCAATAGATTCAGTGGATATCCACTCAAAGGGGAAGTTACAAAAAGGGAAGTCTCCAAGAGCACTAGTTGTTCTACAAATTTTTCATGTGGTATTAGTAGGACCTTTTGTAATTCCATCAGTTAGCCAGGGTCATTCCATACTTAATTTCATTGATGACTTTTCAAGATTTACTTGGGTCTATTTTCTTTGTTATAAGAATGAAGTGCAGGACAAGTTTCTGTCCTTCAAGACTCATGTTGAACAAAAATTGAGGAAAGCCATCAAAGTTTTAAGAATGGAAAATGAATGTACATATGTGAATAGAAGAATAAAATAATTTTGTAGACTTGAGGGTATTGATCTTCAGACTCCACCAGCATTTAGTCTGCATAAGACAGATGTTGCAACTTTGAGGATCTACACTCTTAATTCCATGGTGAGTTGCATGATAAAGGCCAAGTCTCTCAATCCATCATTAGAAGTCAAATAAATTAGTAGTGCCACTCACATTCTTAATAAATCTCATCATCTAGCCTTAGATGGAAAGACTCCTTTTGAGGCATGGTGCAACAAAAAACCAAATGTGACACACTTCAGAGTCTTTAGTTGTCTTCCTTGGGCAAATAGATCTTCTAGGGGATACAAGGCATAGTTTCCTTAGCCTTGTACTTTCATTGGTTATGAAGATAATGTGAAGGCATACATACTTCTACATCCAGAGACACATCAGATTTTTGTGCAGAAGGATGTGCACTTTGAGGAAAGTTCAACCAACTTATCCTCTAATCCTCTTCACACATCATATCATGTGGAAACTGATAATGACACTAGCAATAGCTCTTCAAAAAATTCTAAATCATGGATTTCTATCGACAGTTATAGTGAGAGATCACTACATCAATATTCTCCAGATGCAAATATTGCCACAGTGATAGGTCTAGTACTGTAGGGTACATCCAATCTTCTAGGTCTAGCTTCAGTGATAGATTTGGGGGACAATATATATGATCTACCTCTTCTTCTTGATGTAGCACCTTCTTTAGTTGTCATGAGGGCCCCATCTGACCCTCTTGTTCATTCTCTACATGATTGATCATCATAGGTTGAAGTGATTGTGGATACTTATGATCAACAATCACAAAAGGGTTCTTCATCAGTTGCAAAGATAATGCTTTGAGATAGATTCTTTAGCTAGTTAAGTAGGTTTTAGAGATATCACTTATCAATGAGATTCTTTCCATGCATAGAAAAAGCATCTCATTTGTACCCTTGGCCTTGTTTAGGAAGAAACACCATTCTACAGTCTTGGATTAGCTTCTTCATCCGAGCAATCAATGGTCAACATTCTTCTTTGCGGAGGAGCCTATCATGTCTCTCTTCCTCTTCTTATCATTACCTTATGTATATACTAGATGTATGTCATCATTGAGGGGGTCTTGATTACTCCATCCATCCATACATCATATGTGTGTCTTTCATCTCTCTTTTTGGGTGAGGGTTTTTCCCATGAGTTTTTCCCTCTTTCTCTACTTTATGAGAGATTGCATATCATTATGTACATGGGTACCTAATATGGCCTAGTAGTTGGGACTCATCTTGCATTTCATCCTAGATTATGTCAGCTTAAGGGCATTCCCCTAAGTTGCATTTAAGGGAGAGTGTAGGTGTAAATAAGTATTTACTATTTACACTTACTTAAATTTACCTATGTTAATGCATATTTTATTATTTATTTATTAGTCACCTAGGAGTATGTGTACTCTTGTGAGTTGTGATGTTGACAACATAAGAGTTTGCACTCTAATTATGCACATGTTGTCTACACTTAGGAGTTAGCACATTATTTGAGCACATGGTGTCTACAACATTCTAGATACCTCATCGTGTTTATCCTCTTATTGTGGAGGATACATGCTTAGTTGTCATGTTTATCTCCTAGTACATTCTAGACACATTCTAGATGCATCTTAAAGGCCTTTATATATAGGCTCTCCTAGTGTGTATGTACATGCTTCTAATAATAGTAAGCATTTTCATATTGATCATACTCTTTGGTCTACTGTGTGCTTGTGCTTGTGCTCCTTGATCTTAGGTGAATTTTTCCATAAGGAAAATTCTTACAAGGACATCTTTCTAGATGCATTTAGTCTACCAACTCCTCAAGAGACCAAGACACTAATCAAACAACTAAAAAACATAGTGGAGAAAGTTAGTAATGAAGACCTTGATACAAATGATAAACTTTTAGAATGGTTAGAAAAGAAATTCCAAAATAGAGTAAATGAGGAAATATCAGGTGATATAGCATTAACTCAAGTTGCATTGGAAACTAAGGTTGAAGATATGAAGAAGGTACTTGAGAACATATTATCATTGTACACAAAACTATGCAATCCTATACTCTACACCCAAGAGACCAAAAGTCACATTCTAAGCCTAGAAAGTTAAATATTTGCATCAGGTGCAAGACTACCTACAAATCTAGCATAGAGTGAGAAGCATTTTTGGACATTGCTTTAGAGACAAAGTTAGTCATTTGTCTTAACAAAAGAGGAGGCTGACATTAGAGCCAAATTGACAAGCATACAAGATACCATCACTCCACAAATGGAGATATTGCACAAGGAGCTAAACTATGTTGAAACTCTACTGAAGAAAGACCCCAATCTTTCTACTTTAGATGTTCTAGTACACATTTCTCTCAAGCTTGCAATCCAAATAAATTCATTAGATGTTGCATGTGATAACTGAGATGCATCCCTCAAGATAATAATAGATGTCTATATATCTTTGATGGACAAACACACCATAGGTGTATAGCTGATTTGACATAAGTGTCAAAAAGGGGGAGAGAAATAAGAAAGGGGGGGCATATTATAGTAGAGAGAATAAAATAGAGGAGAAAAGGGGGAGATAAATCATTAGGAAGATATATATATATTTATGGGGGAGAAAGAGAAAAAAAGGGAAAGATATCAGCTAAGAGAGAGCATAACACAATGCATTGAAGTCAAAGTGTATCAGTAGAGAGACATTTACTCAGAAAGGAATACAAAATTTTGGTTATCGAACAAACATACTAATTTAGGGGCAGTTATCAAATTTTGAGGTTTCAAAGTTATTGCAAAATTTTGAAATTTGAAGTTTTATATATAAGCCGAGATATGGATATGTTATGCTCGAAAGATTAAGACTTATAATGTATGTTCTTTACACTCACCGCAAAGGGGGAGATTTTTGATTTTAGATTGGTTTTTACAAGTGAGTTTCAACACACTTAAGTTATTTAATTAGTCCATGCTAAACTGGTAATACATTCTGAGCACAACATGTAAATATTATACCATGTCAAGTTACTCATATGCCGAGTCACTCAAGCGTTGCAAAAATAGCATATGATGAGTAACACGAAAGCCAAGTAGATAAACCATGTTGAGTAATTCAAAAGTCAAATAAATAGTGGATGTTGAGCAATGCAAGTATTGAGTCACAATATACAGAATAGTGTATGTCAAGCATCAGAGAATTCAAATGTTGAGTGAAACAATTTTGACATATTTGTTTGTAATGGCACAAACAACTATGTAAACCATTTTTGAGCTGACATAAGATTAGATTTTTATATTTTAAAGATAAGGACAAATCTATATTTAAATTCCCTATGTAATAACATGTAACGAATCATAAAATGGGAAGGTTTAATTAGAAAAATGGATAAATTTCAGCTATAGATTCATAACTAACCCTAAGCTACCAAAGTTTTCTTAAGGAGGATGAAACCCTAAACTCTTATGATGAGTGTGTAAGGAATTGAAGGAGCAAAGAGAATAGTTTTCATGAAAAAATAGAGCATTTAGGGTGACATAGAAGAAAGAGTGAATTGCAGAATTAGTTAGAGAAGAAAAGAGGATAAAGGAAAGGATACAACATTAAGACATCTAATTGAGAAGGATCAAGAAGTCATTGTTTAGATGTGATTTGTTATCAAGAAAGAAAGTTCCAACTATAGGATCTATGTTAAGACATTTGAACAAGTAATTTCAATCAAATCTCTTAAGCAGAGTAGTCCTAACAAGCTATATGAAATCCTCTTACAAGTTGCTTACTTAGTTGTAAGTTGAAGTCCTTAAACTAGGTACGCTTCTAATAGAGTGTTGAAATCCCCTAACAAGGAACTAACAATCTTTGTAAGCCTTTTACAGGGTAGACCTTTCATAGGGTAGATCATGTTTCATGGTCAAAATATTGTAACCTTAATTAGATACACTTTATTGTTGTAGTAGTGAAGATTTTTGGGTGTCATCCCCACCCCAGTTTTACCTTCTCACTTTGAGGGTTTCTAGGTAATCATATCTGGTGTTATATGTGTGAACCCTTGCATGTTTACCTAATTTAGATGCATATGTTTTATATGTTATTTCAATTTATCTATTGAATGTATGAGATGGATATATGTTGAATTTTTTATGGATCCAAGTTTGAAAAATTTATTCACACCCCCTCTAGAAGTTCACCTTTTGTACTATAATTCCAACACAGGAGAAAAATTTTCACCATAATAAGTACCTTCTTCTTGAGAATAACCTTTCTATACTAACCTTGGGTTTTTTCTCAAAACTTCTCTATCTTCATTTAGCTTATTTCTAAATACCCACTTTGTGCCAATTACATTTTCATCCTTGGGCCTAGGAACAAGAGTCCAAGTTTTATTCTTCTCTATCTATTCTATTTCCTCATTCATTGCTTCAATCTAACTTTCATTATCCAAAGAATCTTTAACATTTCTAGGTTGAAATTCAGCAAGGAAACATGTACCTTTCAATTTGTTTCTTGTTCCATTTGAATTGTCTCCAATTTTCCTTCTAACATATCTTGCTAACATAGGTACTTTGGATTTGGATTTTGTGTCACTGACCTCTTCATGATCTTCTATATTAAGATTGCATCCCACTATCTATGACTTAGGTCCATCATACTCAAATTGCTCTAGAAATAGCTTGGTAGCTTCTGACTATGAATTGCGTCCTTTTTATTGTGACTTGAGTTGCATTGGATGGAATTTAGTAGTTTTTGGTGATTTTGAGGAGTCAGGAGGTGAATCTTTCTGAGTTCTAGATAGATTTGGCAATATATCAAGTTCATAGTAAACAAATCTTCTGTAATCCTCAAGTTCTTTGTTGATTTCTTCTTCACTCTTTTTTGAAAACTCATCAATTCTCACATGTGCACATTCTATGATTTTATAAATAGACAAATTCAAATATTTTTATACTTTACTTCTACACAAGTATCCTAGGAATATGCCTTCATCACTTTTGACATCAAATTTACCTTTCTTGGATTCTTTCAAGATATAACATATGCTACCAAATACTTTTAAGTAACTTACATTAGGTTTGTAGCCATAGCATAGCTCATAAGGAGTCTAATTTGAGTCTTTCTTTAGTTTTACTCTATTCAAGGTATGCATTTTGATATTAATTTCTTCCTTCTAGTATTTGATTGCAAAATTCTTTTCTATCATTAATGTTCTTGCACAATCCATGATGGATCTATTGCTCCTTTCAACTATACCATTCTACTGAGGTGTACCAGGGGATGATACATGTCTCTTAATTTCTTTTTCAATATAGAATTCATTGAACTCATTGGGAATGAATTCACGACCTCTGTTTGATCTCAAACATTTTAGTTTCTTTCTCTACTCTTGGCAGATACCACTTAAATTTTTGAAAAGCTTCAGATTTTTCTTTTAGATACATTATAGTCATCATTCTAGAGTAATCATCAACAAAAAGAAAGAAAAACTTATCTCCACTATAACTCTCTACTCTAATAGGTCAATGTAAGTCTATATGTATAGGCTCTTAGTGCAATATCCCTTTAATGATAGAGAATCTAAATTAATTGACCTTTCACTTTGTAATAAATATTCACTAAATAAGTTAAGTAAGTTGTTAAGAAAATGACTAATTAAGGTATTATATAATAAGTAAACATATAATAATTAGATACTATTGTCAAATGAATAATAGTAATATTTAAATAATATCTATTAATAAATAAATAAAGTAATCTACACAAACAATGGTGATAGTTAAATAAATCAACAAATACAAATCAATAAGGTAAAACCAATTAACTAAACTCATCTCATGGGTGGTGTCCCTACCTAATGACATATCTTACATGATGGCATTTAATGTTGGTTAGTGGTATATAAAACACAATACAAATGATTACGACAGAAAGGAGGAATGTATTATACAAAATACATAAGAAAAAGCACATCTTATGATGATGTCAGTGAGCACATAGAAAGGGATTCCATATATCATTTATTTGGTATACCAAGGACAAATACTCAAATCCAATAAATAAAATTTTTAAGTAGAACTTATAAAGATTAGAATTGCCCCAAAGTTATAGGGGATTGGACCAATCAGCAATAAAAAGAGTTTAAAACTAAAATAAAGAAGTTTTTAAGGAATGATGCAAGTTATCAAAGATAAGATAATAATTTCCTTCATATATGAAAAGGAGGGAGCTACTAAGTGGGCCCATAAGATAAAGTGAAGGTATGAACCTAAGTTATGATTTTATTATGTTATTCCATTTCCATTTCAATATTATAATTATGTTATATGTAAGGAAATATTTATATGGGACTAATCAAATTTTAAGGCAAGTATATATATATTTTTTTAAATATTCTTTTCAATATTTATATGTATGATAATTATGCTATATATTTATTATAGAATGAATAATTATGTAATAAATAATTACTTATGATTTTTAGAAATGTATAATAGAATAAATGATTGAATGAATATAATAGTTATGATCCAAGCATTCTTGGTGGAGGGCATTCATTTCAAATGTCATAATATGATCTAAACTAATTTTGGTGGAGGACATTCATCACAAATGTCATAATTTGATCCAAGTATAATGTGGTGGAGTGCATTCATTATGAATGTCATAATTTGATGTAGGTATAACCTAGTGGAGGCCATTCATTATGAATGTCATAGTTTGATCCAGATATAAATGTTGTCACAAAATTTTGCACCCTTTTCCAAAGTTTTAACCAAAGGAAAACCTTGTGAAACATGGAAACAATCTCCACGTGTGGGACTTTTTCTCTGAGGTCAAATCTCTAGAGAAGGTTGGCTTACTTTGCTATCAGGATACATCTAACTATAGTTGAGAGGAAAAGGGAGAAGGAGATGCAAGAAAAAAAAATCTACCCAATCTATTCTAAGGATGTGATGCACCAAAATAGAGTGTTCAAACCAATCTTTTCCCATACATGTAATATTGAACCATCATGACAACAAAAGATATACATATCCAGACTTGTTTTAATCTAACAACCACATGCTAATTAGAAAACCCAAATAAATGATGCAAGAAAAATGAGATTCATTTATATATCATTCATAGGCCAAAAAGAGATATAGTCATGCAAGATTGTAGATATCCACAATACACCAATGAGAGGCAAATAGTTCTTGCACTACACATCAATGGCTAAAGGAGATAAGGTAGAATGTCATCCAATTTAGAGGCAAAGGGAATTTATAGTGATAAGCTAGAGAAATGCCACATAAATAGAGAAGAGTCAACCCTTAACAAAATTTACAAATTCTACCTTTATAGATCAGGCATAACTAAGACATTTTCTGCCCTAAACCTAAATTCAACCACTACCATTTAAGATTGTGGAGAATAATCCTACAAATCCAGAAGAAAATCTGATCTTGGAACAACTTCAGATGCAATCATGACATGGAAAAATCAAAATCAATGCTTCCATCCATAAGAGAATAAAATCCAAAAGATTTGATCATGAAAGCAATAAAGAAGAATGGAGATGCATTGATGACATGGAACAATCCCCAAAGGATGTTGCACAACATTAAAGATCAATCCTAGTGACGTGCCTTGGCTGTAATAAACAAATCTATAATGTTGTCAAGGAACATGTGGCATGGGATAAAATGCACATTAACCCACCACAAAAATATAGATTTGACCCACGAAATCATTTTGATCTACCCAGAAAAGATTTGAGTCATTGATGCAAATCCTCTTTTGATTATGGATGGCCCAAATGTTATGACAAATATCTCTAATTGATGAATAAAACATAACCCTTGACCAAGATTCTTTATTCAAAAGGACATCTAGGATGAAGCAAATAATCTTAAAAGAATGCCTCAAAATTAGACAGCCATCATATTTTCATAACAAGCACCAAGAAGGGTGAGAAAACATGAGAACCATTGGATCAAAAGGGGTCTGGCAAGACAAAGATCCACCACATGGCAAGTGCTCATTGTGTCGCATGAAATAAACACCTCACAACTTTGCATAGCAAAAAAATGACCACCCTTGATGAATCTTGATCTAATGGTAAAATGTAATGAAGGAACTAGCCCACCACCTAGCACTCATTCATTCATTAGCATGTTCCCCAATGCACAGTCAAAGAGGCAACACATAATTTCATGATTGGTCACTATGTCACATAAAATAACTACCTTGCAACTTTGCATGGCCACATAGTGACAACCATACATGATCCTTAATTTGATAGTTAGTAAATTGCCCCACCATGTAGGATGTTAACCTTGGTAGAAAATGTGTGCTAACCCATAACATGCCACATGAAGGAAAAGTGAGTCAACTCAGCAAGTGGTCACTATGTCACATGAAATAACTACCTTGCAACTTTGTATGGTGACATAGTGACAACCATAGATGATCCTTAATCTGATGGTGAGTAAACTCGCCCACCATGCATAATGTTAACCCAACACAAAAATGTGTTAACATGTAACTTAGCACATGAAGGAAAAGGGAACCATCTTGACACATGAAGAAACCAAGAAAACTCAAAAAATAAAGGAATCAGAGTTAACACAAGATATTAACTCAACCAAGAAGCATGTTAACCCACATCAAAGAATCTAGCCCTTTGAAGATCTCTCTGATTAAGTATCAATGATGGGCTAAATGGGGGAAAAAATTACCAACATTCTTGGAGACTTAGAGGGGATTCTTGCCTTCTAAGCATAGACCAGTAGCCTTAAGAAATCAATTGGGCATAGAGTCACAACCAAGAATTAATGTGTTATCCCACCTACAACCAACAAAAAATATGCAACTAGCAAGGAATAAAAAAGAGCTTCAAAAAGCTCAAAAAAAAACTCCAAAAAAGGGAGAAAATGTGCTTGTGCACTTCTTGGAAAATATGAAAGAAATTAAAACAAAAACTTCTCTACTATGTACAAGTATTCACAATGCAAAATCTAAAGAAAGCCATTAACTAGCTTGTTGAAGTAGATGCCCTTTCTCACATAATGATTTTTCCTTCCATGCATGTGGGTAGCTAAAGATAGTAGAAAGGATAACAAACTTGTTACTACATGGAATACCTCCTTCCCAATGCTAAAAACAATGAAGCCTTCCAGCATTGGGGCACTACCTTCTTCTTGAGCAAGACATACTTACTCCTCTTTATGATCTTCTTCCTCATGCTCTGGAATGGGCATGACTAGGGGAAACTTGCTAATTTGTTGCAGAGATAGATGCCTTATAGGGCATCCTCTTGATGGTTTTAGGTCTAAGAAATCAGCCTTTACCTCACTATTGTGCTCTACGATAGTTGTATCCTCTTAGCCAGTAAGAGATGGCTTTGATGGTATGGCTGGCAATATATGTTCTTCTTATTGTAGCTGCAACATGTTTTCCTCCTCAAACCCATATGAATCCTTACAAACAAGGGGATGTACCTCCTACACTTGTATAGGCTCTTGTGATGTGGGAGGGAGGGATGGTTGTATTTCTTCTACCTCTAATGTAGCACTTATCATGCTCATCAGTTTCTCTTGTAGCTCCTTCTCACACCATTCCTTTTGTGCAGCCAACTCCTTTGCAATAATTGCTTCATGCTCTTATTGTTGAGCCTCTAGCCTCTTTTCAAATTCTACTTCAAGCCTCCTTGAAAGCTACCTCAAGCTTATTTGAAAGCTCTACCTCAAGCTTCTTTGAAAGATCTACCTCAAGCTATACTCATTGTGCTTCTAGCTGCTGCAACAAGGTTTCTCCCTCTAGAGTGTGTGGTGGTTCATGAGCAGCAACTAATACCTCTTGAACTTGGGGAAATATAGGGAAGACTTCCTCCTTCATATCATGGGAGACCTCCTATTGTAACACATGATCTATCTTTTCATCTTTTTGCAGTAAGCCCTCAGGTTCCACCCTAGGCTTAAAAGCCAAATTATATTCTTCAAGAATAGGAACAACCTCATTGTCTTCTTTTAGGAAAGCTCATCAAATAAGAAGATTGGATCCTCTTCCGTCTTCTCAATAGCAACCTCCTTTTCCTCCTCAATAGGTTGTAACTCCTCCCTTTGTATCTTTGTGAGCTTTGTTTTACTCTCCCAAAACTCCATGTTTGGGCCATTAAGAGTCCATAGCAATGGTCCACCTAGAAATAGGGAAATAGTGATAGGTCCAAGGAATTCATGACTAGTCCAACTCTCTCTTACAGAGGATGGAGGGGTTACAATAGTATGCTCTTGTGATGAAGGGGGATTCTTAAAGCTTGGGATGAAAAATTTGGGAGAAGGTGGGGTATCTACCTCCTGGGCATGAAAATGAGCTGGATGGAGCCTCATTTACTCTTCTCTTATTGCAGCAACTTGCCTTGCAAGATTCTCCTCAAAATGTCTTTGTCTCTTCCTCTCTTCTTCTTTCTAATGTATTACAATAGGAACATGATGAGCCAACTTGAAAGTATTATGAATCTCAGATACCATGCTACAAACAAGAGGGTCATCTTCCCATTTTTTTTATGTCATCTTGAAATTCATCATTCCAAACATTCATAATGAGTTTAATGTGAGAAAAATCCCCATAATCTATATCTGGTTATGGATTTCGAATATAGCTAAAAAATCTTCCAAGTCCAACAAACTTGAAACCCAAGTTATTTAAGTGATCATAGAGTAATCTTGCCTTTGATATGTGAACACTACAAGGTTCCAAGAGAAACTAGGAAGGTTGATGTAGGGAGTGAGAGGGATGGGGCATAGCCTCTTCATGATATGTGGAAAAGTGGAAATGATCTCTATGAAAAGAATCCATGATAAAGAATTCAATTAACTAATCTCATAAAAAATCTTGAAAACATAAAACGTCAGAGATGATATTTACACATACCAAAACTTGGTCTAAATGAAACTAGAAAATACATAGAGTCATCATGATGTTGAATAAATTTCTCCAAAGACTAATTACATTGAGAATAACACCCAAATTCTCAATGGATAAAGATTGCAACTGGCTAACCAACAGACTTACGAAGTTGAATCTGTGTCCCACCAAGCATGCCAAAAACTATTATCACAAAATTTTGCACCCTTGTCGAAAGTTTTTACCTAAGGACAACCTTATGAAACATGGAAATGACCTCCAAGTGTGGTACTTATGCTCTGAGGTTGAATCTCTGGAGAAGGCCAATGTCCTTTTCTTTCTGGATGCACCTAACTACACTTGAGAGAAAAAGGGAGAATGAGATGCAAGAAAACAAAATCCACCCAATCTATTCTAAGGAGGTGATGCACTAAAATAGGGTGTTCAAACCAATATCTTCCAATACATGCACTAATGAGCCATCATTACACCAAAAGATATACACATCTAGACTTGTTTTAATGTAACAACCACTTGCAGATCAGAAAACCCAAATAAATGATGCAAGGAAAATGAGATTCACTTATATATCATTCATAGGCAAAAGAGAGATATAGTCATGCAAGATTGTAGATATCCATAGTACACCAATGAGAGGAAAATAGTTCTTTCACTAAACATCAATGGCTAAAGGAGATAAGGCATAATGTCATACGCTTCAGAGGCAAAGGGAATTTACAGTGACAAGCCAGAGAAATGCCACAAAAATAGAGAAAAGTCGATCCTTAACAAAATTTACAAAATCTACCTTTATAGATCAGTCATAACTAAGATATTTTCTACCCTAAACCTAAATTCAACCACTACCATTTAATATTGTGGAGGAATCCTACAAATATAGAAGAAAATTTGATCTTGGAACAACTCTAGATGCAATCATGACATGGAAAAAAAAATCAATGCATCCAGCCATAAGAGAATCAAATCCAAAATATTTGATCATGAAAGTAATAAAGAAGCATGGAGATGCATTGATGATGTGGAAAAAATACAAGGATATCACTTAGCATTAAAGATCAATCCTAGTGATGTACCCTCGCTCCAATAAAAAAATCTGCAATGTTGTCAAATAAAACATAGGATGGGATAACAAACACATTAACCCCCTGCAAAAATACAAAGTTGACCTACAAAATCAATTTGATCTACCCAACAAAGATTTGAGCTATTGATGTAGATCCTCTTTTGACTATGGATGGCCCAAATGCTATGACAAATATCTCCAATCAATGAATAAAACACAACCCTTGATCAAGATTCTTTCTTCAAAAGGACAGCTGAGATGAAGCAAAGAATCTCAAAAGAATGCCTCAAAATTAGATGGCCATTGTATTTTCATAATAGAAACCAAGAAGGGTGAGAAAACACAAGAGCTATTGGATCAAAAAGGGCCCAGCAAGACAAAGATCCACCATGTGGCAAGCACTCATTATGTCGCATGAAATAAACACCTCGCAACTTTGCATAGTAACAAAATCATCATCCTTGATGAATCTTGATCTTTTGATAGAATGCAATGAAGGAATTGACCCACCACTAGCACTCATTCATTCATTGGCATGTTCCCCAATACACAGTCAAAGAGGTAGCACAAAATTTTATGATTGGTCAATATGTTGCATAAAATAACTACCTTGCAACGTTGCATGGCGACATAGAAACAACCATAGATGATCCTTAATCTAATGGTGAGTAAACTGGCCCACCACACACAATGCTAACCCCAGTAGAAAATGAATTTTAACCCACAACTTAGCACATGAAGGAAAAGTGAGTCAACTCGGCAAGTGGTCACCCTATCACATGAAATAACTACCTTGCAACTTTGTATGGTGACATAGTGACAACCATAGATGATTCTTAATCTAACAGTGAATAAACTAGCCCACTACATAGAATGTTAACTCGGTGCAAAAATGCATGATAACATGCAACTCGACACATGAAGGAAAAGGGAACCAACTCGGCACATGAAGAAACCAAGCCAACTCAGCACATGAAGGAACCTGATCAAGAAGTGTGTTAACCCACACCAAAGAATCCAACCCATTGAAGATCTCTCTGATTAGTTATCAATGATGGGCTAAATGGGGGCAAAATTGACCAATAATAACCTAGTGGAGGGAATTCATTAAGAATTTTATAATTTGATCTGAGTATAACTTGGTGGAGTTCATTAATTATGAATGTCATCATTTGATCTAGGTATAACCTAGTGGAGGGCATTCATTATGAATGTCATAATTTGATCTATGTATAACCTGGTGGAGGGCATCTCATATAATGCCATAATATAATCCAAGCCAACTCGGTGGATGATATTTGCATGTTACAATATAAAATATCTAAGCAGATTTATTTCAATATTTAGTATTGTTACATATCCCAATCTAACCCTAATAGAGGGATGTTACACTAAGACTTCTTCAAAATGATAGTTCTTTCTTTTAAAACTAGTTTTTCTCATCCTACCGATTTGACAATTTTCACATAGACCCATATTAGGTTTCCTCAACCTAGGAATACCTCTTACCCTTTTTTTTTTGCTTATCTTGACTAGATTCAAATTTCACATGACATAATATTTTGTGCCATAACCAACTTTCTTCTACTTGAGCAATAAAACATGAGCTTTCACTAAGAACTAGATAGAATAGATTACCTTTTGTTTTTTTTCCAGATCTAGCCAGATTTCATTTTCCATCTAGCAATTTGGCCTTCCCATTCATCAATTCTACCTTGGATCTAACATTATTCAATTGTGCCACACTCAGTAGATTATTCTTTAATCCTTCAACCCAATAAGCATTGTCACATCTAAGTTCATTTGTTAATGAGATAAACCCTTTTCCTTTTATGCAAAAAGGTTCAATGTTTCCAAATGTCACACTACCACCATCATAATGTTCCATGTGTTCAAATTTTGTTTTATCACCATTAATATGATGTGAGTAGCCACTATCAATAATGCATGTATCATTTTTTCTAACATGAGAGATAAGTGTCATTTTATCTCCTTCTTCATCAGATTCATCTTTTATAGTAATATATACCATTTTATCTTCATTGTTATTAAAATCTTTAGCCATAAAAAAAGATTTAATTACCTTTGTCCTTGTAGTCCTTGTAGTTTTTGAATTCCTTCTTGCCTTTGAACTTTTTTCTTTTCTTTTCATCTTTGTCTTCTTTGTTTGGACACATTGTAGCAATGTGACCAACTTCTTCACAAGAAAAATAGATTAGAGGAATTTTACCTTTGTACTTTCCTCTACCTTTGGAATATTTCCTTGCAAGTAGGGCTTCAACAACTTAAAGATCTCTATCTAAACTTTCTTCTTCTTCTTCACTTTTTGGTTGAGTGGATTTTGATTTCTTACACTTTTTCTTGAGTGAAAGCTTGGCTTCAAATGCAGACTCAACACCTTTGTAATTAGAGACATAATTATCCTAGTTATCCAACTCAAAAGTTGTCAATCTTCCAACTAAAGCATCCAATTTTATATTGCTATTTGGATCACATCTCATTTCTTGAATAGAAGACACTCTAATTACATAGATAAGAAGAAGGGTTTTGAGTACCTTGCTTACAATTACTTTGTCATCAATGTCTCCTCTAGATGCTTTGATTGCGCTCACACATGTTTTAATTTTCTCAATATATTTTGCAATATTCTCATCTTCTCTCATCTTTATTTGATAAAATTGTCCTCTGAGACTTTTGGCTTTAGAACTTCTTACATTATCATCTCCTCCATAGATGGCTTTTATTTTAATTCACATAGCATAAGTTTTAGTGCAACTTTTGACTTCATAAAATTCAGCATAATTAAGACTAGAAGCAATGTCAATCATCATGATGTTATGATTTTTCTCTTCAACAATTTCTTCAACTGATAATGTTCTAGTAGGATTCTTGTATTCACTATCAATATATTTAGAACCTAAATCATTAATAGTTTCCAATATAACCTCATCAATCCTTGCCATGCTACAAAGTTGTCTCAGTTCAACTTGGGAATCTCTCTTTTGTAAGACATCCTAATCTTTATCTTTGGTACTTGAAACCTTCTCTACAAACACCAAAGGCTCTATAACCAATTGTTGGAAATACAAGAGGAGTAACTGAGAGGGGAGGGGTGAATTAGTTACCACAATAATAAATCCTAGATCCCTTAGATGTCAATAAAAATCAAAATTGAAGTCTATTGTAACTCGATAAACATATAGGAAGAATGTTGTGACTTAGTAAACACTGAGATAACTTGACAAATTCTTAACATGAAAGTATTAAGATATTATATGTTTTTAATCTTATTTTAACTTAGTTTCATACATAAAATAAATAGCATGAACATAATTGACATCAAGATTCTAACATCAAAACCCAATTTGGGAAAAACCACCAATTGTAACTAGTTATTGATTTTCACTCTTTTTAAGTGAGCCTTGTTAGAAGTCAACCTTGTTAAAGGATTTACAAATAGTTCAATAGAAATGTCACCTTGTTAGAGGATTTACAAATAGTTGTTAAGCCAACTATGTTAAGAGATTTAGATCACTGGTACAATGGTTAGAGAGTAATAATAAGATGACCTAATTTTTGATGCAACTAAATTTTTGATTACAAATCTCAATTCTAGCTTGTATATTTGATCCTTTCTGATTGAATGTATCTTTGCATCTTAACAAAGATATTCTGCTTATCCTTCTAATTAGCTTCCTCTAAGCACGATAAAAGCTTCAAGTATGTTCCACACATTCAATCTTCAACTTGACCATGTATTTATATCTTACACATAATCAAGTTAGTTTGAATATAACTTAGAACAATTAATATTCATCTCTTTAATCTGCTAGAACCAACAAATAATTCAATTGAACTCAATATGCCAAAATAAGAAAATCCTTCATTAGCTAACCCAACTCGGTAGACACTAAATTAGAAATGATTTTCCTATATTAAGCAAGTTAACTCGGTTAACACTATTTTTTCAAAAAGTTCTTTTGGTAACTAAGTGAACTTGGTTAACACTAGTTACATCCAAAATTTCCTTTATTGTTCGGGTGAGCTCACTTAACACTCAACTTCTATAGACTTTACTTTGTCACTTGAGTGAACTCATTAGACACTGTCTTCTAAACTAGGAAAACTTTGGAATTTTCACCAAACACAAAAAACTATCTTCAATGCTTAAGTGAGCTCGACATACAGTTTTTTGAAATAATAGTCTGCCAAGATAATTGAGAGGGGGGGTGAATTAGTTATCAAACAATTAAACCATTTATTTTCATTAAAAAACTTAACCATTCAACCAAAGTATACAAAAATAATACAAAGATGCACATAAAAAATTACACTAGATTTGTTGAATAGGGAAAGCCATGATCATAGGGAAAACCCTAGTGGGAATGATGTCCACAAGATGATGTACTAATATAAATATTCCTTGTTAGAGGATGGACCTTGTTAGGAGTCAATTACAACATTTAGTACATATGAGTCCCTGTTAGGAGACTTTGAATCCATGTTAGGAGATTCCAACCCTGTTAAGAGTTGTAGTACAATGTATGAAAGATGAGCGCACTGCCTCAATGTGCAATTTCAACTACAAGAAGAGCTCACTACTCAAACAACTAATTTACTATTATTTTCTTCTTTCCTTTGTTCTATCAACCAAACCAATCACTATCAAACCTTGTATACCAAGTCACAAACCTTGGATCCAATCATCAAACCTTGGATCACTCTATAAAACCTTAGTAATGAAGTTTCCTTCACTTCTACTCTACTCTGCTCAACTTCACATTCTGCTCTTACTTCTACTTATCATCAATCAAAAACATATCATACCATACTATATGATAAAGTAAAATTTCCTTCCTTTATACCAAGTCCATAATACAATTTCCTAAGTCGAATGTTAGACATTATTTATTAATCATTATAGGACCACATTAAGAACATGCTATACTTAGTGATAACATTAGTCTTCTACCTTGGAACTTGAATAAGTTTCTATAAATTCAATATTATGATGAGAAAACTTATCCACATCATGATCAAAATGTCTTCTTCACATCCTCAACCTTGATTCTTAGAACAACAAATTTTCTAAGAGATATAACAAATTCATGAGAACATGCCTTTATAATCTATATCTCAATATAGAATCACCAAAACTTACATAACTTCTTCAAGACTTATCATTTATTCATCTAATTTTAATTGCATATACTAGATACTTAGAAGTATCTTCCATAACCTCAGATAGTTAGAATACTCAACTAATCATTCGTACCAACTTGATCTTTCCACTATTCTTCTGTCAGATACCTCAGAAAATTGCTATGTTTACATCAATGAAAAATTTAATCATGAATGTAACATATCATCATCGAAACATATCTACAATACTCCCCTATAGGAATTTCATCAGGATTAATGCTTTCTACAATCTTGCAACAATCTCCCCCTTTGGCATTGATGGCAGCATAGATAAAAAAACATCTAGCTCAAAGAATACCAACAGAAGACTATTCATCTTCTTTTTAAATCTTCTTCATCAATTGTTCTTCCCCATTGATATACCTCAATGTGATTTCTATCAAACTAATATTCCATGCTATACTTTGTCTAACATACTATATTAATTCCAAAATTCCCCAACTTTCATGTTGTATATGTTGTTTTTCATGTTGAACTTCTCTAACTGTTATGTTGTACATGTTTTTTTTCATGCCAAAATTCTCCCATATTGACATCAATGTCAAAGGTTTCAACAACTAACTTCATTGCATACAATTCTACAAAAATTGGTTCCTACTAGCTCAAGTGTCCAAATACACTATTCAAAAAAACATTCAATCCTAGATGACTCTATCCAACTCAGATACTCCCCCATACAAGAAGTATCAGCATTCAGTCTAGACAACAATGGTGCTCTATTGCACTAGACTAATGCACCCTTCCATCTTCTACTATGATGTAGGAAGGTTCATAACCCCAAGCATACTTCTCAAATACTAAAAAGTATCTTTGGGAAGAGGCTTGGTGAATATATCTGCAATCTTCTCTTTAGTGCTCAAATATTCCAATCTTATTTCCTTTTCTACAACTTTCTCTTTGAACATGTGATACTTAATAGAAATGTTCTTGGTCTTCATATGCAACACTAGATTCTTAGACATATTTACCATGCTTGTGTTGACACAATGTATGGCAATAGGTTTACTAATTTCTATCTTTTTCACTAATTTCTATCCTTATATCCTTTAGCATCTACTTCATCTAAAAAACTTCATTGCAATTATTTGTTTCTATAACATATTCTATTTCTATTGTACTTTTTGATGTATAATATTTCTTCTTTCTTAGCCAAGAAAATAACCTTTCTTCAAGAAAGAAGGCTCAACTACTAGTGTTTTTTTTGTCATCCATATTTCCTACCCAATTAGCATCAATATATTCTCTTAAAGTAAAGTCATTAGATCTTTCATACCATAATCTAAACTTAGATGTTCCTTTCAGATATCTAAATATCTTTTTGACTACTACATAATGTGCTTCTGTGGGATCAACTTGGAATCTTACAACAATTCCAATTGCATTTGCTATATTTGGCCTTGTGTGAGTCAAATATTGCAATCCTCTAATCATAGATCTGTACTTTTTCTGCTCAATAGTAGATGTCTCATCCTTCATATATAATTTATGTCTAGTTGCCATAGGTGTTCCAATGGGTTTACATATTTTCAAACCAAATCTTTTTAGTAAATCCTTTGAGTACTTAGTCTGAGAAATAAAGATTCCTTTTTTATTTTGTATAATCTTCAATCCTACATGATATTTCATTTGTCCTATCATACTCATCTCAAATTCTTTTTTCTTTTCTTCTAAAAACATCATGCTTTCTTCATCATTGCCTCCAAATATGATGTCATCATCAAATATTACCAAACCATCATCAGTTTCTTTCCAATACGAAATACTATCTACCATACCTTTGCTATATCCAACCTTTGTCAAATTCTTGTCCAACCTTATATACCAAATTCTTAGTTCTTGCTTCAAGCAATACAAGGCTTTCTTTAGTTTGTATTCTATGTCCTTATCATCTATCAAAGGATAAACTTCAGGCTGCTCAATGTACACTTTTCTTCTTCAAGTTATCCATCAAGAAATTTTGACTTGACATCCATCCAATACACTTTGAATTTCTTTTGTGCCACATAGGCTAACAATAATCTTATTTCTTCTATTCTAGCCACTGGAGCATAGGTCTATGTTAACCATATTTTCCTCCCCATCAAATATTTGAATTTAATTGTCTAGGCCCACCCAATAGTTACTCCCCACTTTTAAATATTTAAATTCGAATGGAAATATGAAAATAAGTGAAATAAAACTTTAATGTATTTCCTTGTTCCTAAGTGACTATGCACTTTAATGTTTCCATAGGCCTACAACTTCCTCACCATCCGATCTTTCATGATCTACTATAGGCACTTTCTCACTTCTTCAAAGTGCACAACCTTTACATAATATGAGCGAGCACGTTGCTGCCATGTGTCTTTGTGGGTCCATTTTCTTTTGTGAGCCACAAACAAGGAGCTATCTATCTAGTTAGAAATTTCATTGGCTAGTGCTTTCCCACAATCTATGTTTTGTTATACCCTCTGATGATGCAAGCAAGTCTCATCGTGCCATGTAAATTGGTGGGGATATATTTTATTCTATGGACCATGATGTAATTGTGTTGATGTACCTAACAAGCTGGCATATGGTAGGAATTTCATTAGCCAAGCTTTTGACATGTTTAGGTCATGGGCCACATGTACTTAGTTTATACCTTCCACCGTCCAATGTAAATATATCAACAATCAAAGTTTTCTTGCATTCTAAAGTTGTGAGTAAATTAAACAGTGTGGGAATGCATCTATCTGAGGAGATGACACTATAGTTAGTATTGGAAGTTGGGTTGACATTTTTGTTAACCATCATAGTTAAGTTGGAGGGTTGGCATAGTTATGATGGTTATGTGGTCAAACTCAAAAATACCTTGAAAGGTGGTGGAAAGAAATAGAATTATTGGCCCACAAGGCCCATCTTGGTTGCGGGATTCAATTGACCTATTGACTTTGTTGATTCATGAGCCAAAAACAAAGGAAATTATTTTTTATTGTATGATCTAATTCTCATGATTGATTCCAACAACTCACAAATGAATGTCATGCCTGGTAAATGAGGGAAACACTCCACCACCTCTAGTTTTATCCATCTACTTGGTTAGAATGGTTTAATGGCATTGTTGGCATTGTTTATGTCTTCTCAGGGCCTTGTTTTGGCAAGATGTTGGATTTCATTTTATCTAAATCTGTGCCAAGATTAGAATTTCTCTAGATCTATATGTTTTTTTCTCTGTAATACTTAATGGTAGTGGTTGTAGAGTGTTGGAAATATTCAAGACTAGGTAGGTTACTGAGAGGGGAGGGGTGAATCAGTAAGCTCAAAAAACTTTTAACAAATTCAAATCTTAATTGCATAATCCAATTACCATTAATAAATTTGATCTAACTACATGCATGAGAAATTGAAAGCATAAAAAATTCATAACCCATGAACACAACAATTTTGGTGACCTAGAAACCTTCCAAATAGAAAGTAAAACTGGGGTGGGCACAATACCCACAAAATTTCAATACTACAACATAAATATGGTTGGTTAAGGCTTGCATTGATCACTTCTAATGATCTTCCCTGTTAGGAGAAATTAAGACTACTAGGTCCACCTTGTTAGAGGTTTTACAAACATACAATGAATTTTGCACTCAGTAAAGAGATTTAAGAAAAGACTATTAAGTCTACCTTGGGAAAGGATTTGAAGTTGTTTCACCTATTAGGATGAAATAGTAAATCTCTAACTTACAACTAAATTTCTAATTGATATCCCTTGAAGTATTGATCACCTTTATGTGATAGATATAACTATGCTACTCCCAATATGGCCTTACAATACCCTTACTCTACTACTAATTCACATTTGCGTGCTTCCTTTTCATATATCTATCATACAATTTTGCACTTGGATATGATACAATAAATTACATATATATCAATCCAATTCCAATAATTACAAAGTCAGCCATTACACAAGTTAACACCAATATTACAAAGTTAGCCCAAATGTAGATACTCAGGTTCTGAAAACTGACTTGGTGAAGTTTTGATAAATGACATCTACTGTCACTACATGGCATTGTCATGCACTCAATAGAAATAGAAGCTCGGTCCATACTAATCACTTCAATGTAGTTTCAAGCTCGGTATTCACTAGTGACTTCGTAGATACTGTATAACTCGATATAAATTGCATTACCTATTTACCATGACTGCACTTGGTAAATATTGATCTACATTCAACTTAGTTAACACTGGCTTTGTTTGACATAAGTTGTTAACTTGGTAGAAACTACAAATCTTGGTAACCACTAAAGTGCTCGGATTGAACTGTAGTGCTCGATGGCTACTAAAGTACATGGTAAACACTATAAATTGTTCATTGAGCTTGTTAGCCATATAGAATCTAAATAAGTGTTGTCACTAATAAAAAACTTGACTAAATTTCAACAATCTCTTCCTTTGGCATTAGTGAAAAAAATACTTATCATCAAAATTTAATATATGACACAATGTGATACTTAGTTCGGTATGGTATACTATTTTTGAGATTTTTCAAAATTTGTCTTTGTAACTCTACTATATATATTTTCTCTTGCATCATTCTCCCTCATACAATGTCCATATCATGTCAAGCATATTAACATACTAAGTGTCTCTCTCTGTATATTATCTCTCCCTCTTTGTTTATACAATATCTCTCCCCCTTAGTATATACAAGTGTCTCTCCCTCATTTTGACAGTAGTGCCAAAGATTTATACACAATCTATTTACATGGAGACACTAAAATGTGAGAGAAAATTAGAATGTACCTTAAGAATGAGAGTTAAGGTCTTATCCTAGTTGTCTTGCAAGACTTTGCACTTTAGTAGAGCAACTTGCACCTCAGTAGAGAGTTCGATCATGTGATCTACAATTGAGAAGTTGTTATCATGGATCAATTTTTTGGAGTAGAAAATGTGCTTTTACATTATATCCATGATGGGAAGGATCATATTTCAAATATCTATGAGTGTGGACTAGATTCTTGCTTCCTCTCTCAACAACTCTACCTACATATCTGATCTTCATATGATGTGCAAAGCTTAAGCTAGAGTTGAGTTACAATTGCTTTGTGCTAGCCATCAAATCTTCATCAATCTTATTGAATTTTCTCTTTATTTCCTTAGTGATGTAGGAGAATCTAGAGGTATAAGGGAAATCCTATGTCACCCTAAAAAAATGTACTTAGACTTAGTTTATATTTCATGTGTTTTTATTTTTGGATACCCATTTGGGTCAAATAAAGGTTCCAACTCTCACAGTTCCACTACTAGTGTTTTGGGTTAGAGTTTTTAATCACCTTGGTATACTTGTAAATGTTAGAAAAATAGGAGTATGTAATTGAGCCATCATTTTGGTGAACTAGAAGGTATAAATTTGTTGAATGATTGTCATTTTAATTTAGAGCATTCCAGAAAAAGAATCAGGTCAAAAGGCCCCATGGTTTGAAAGTTATCATAGTTTTCAATTTTTGGAGACCTCCTAAGAATTCTTCAAAGTCAGGTTAGGGGCATTAAGTGACCTCAAATAGGGCCAAAAAATGGGGGAGGAGTGAAGCTATCCATATGGCTATAGAGCACTTCAAGAGCTTTCCAAAAATGTAAACGGTTCGTCAATCGAAGCTACAGTTCAAAAGTCATGCCTCCTGAAAGTTTGGTTACCATTTTTGGATTCTTCTAATTTTGTGCCAACTTCTAATGTGACTTTTGGAGCCTTCTATTTGGTCAGTGGATGCCAACTAGCACTTTCTAGAATGTATTCCTAATCCTTAACCCTTCAGAGTCTATTTAAGAACATTTCTGGTATTGTAAAAGGCAGTTCGGAGTGGAGTTTGAGAGGAGCTACTAAAAAGAGAAACTATCTCGAGATTTATACTATTGTAAGCCCTTAGGGCATGTTTTGAAGTCTATTTTCTCTATATTGAATGTATTAGCATATTTACATAGTTAATAAAATTCTCCCCTTTCCTATTGTGTCCATTCTGTTATTTGGTGTGTCCCCATCAAGTGGTATCAGAGCTAGGTTTTCCTGAGTGTGTAGATAGAGTTCCGACTGTGAGGTATTATGCACCAAGACTGTGTGGTTGTGGGTTTGAATTAAGAAGATGCCTCCATGAAGAGAGCATGGTGGAAGGGCCAGATCTATTAATCTTGAGGAGGTTAGAGCCCTCCAAGCGTTGCAGGAGGAGCTCCGTAGAGGAACAAATGTTGCTACAGGTAACGAAAGTGAGGATGACAATGAAGAAGAAGAAATTGGACCAAAAGGAGAAGTTGATGGGGAAGTTCTAAATTAGGTAGAGGAGAGGCTTTTTAGGGCCATTTTTAAGCTTGGAAAAAGACCTACAATTGATGTGGGTGTATTTTCAAGAAATATGAAACCAAATGAGTTGATCGACTTGATTAATGAATTAGAAGAGTACTTTGAGTATGAGGATATCAAGGATCCAAATAGGGCTAAGTTTGAAAAGGCCAAAATGAAAGGACATGCCAAAATCTAGTGGCAAGAGGTTCAATTGGATAGAAATAGAAGAGGAAAGGAGATCACAAGGTAGGATTGCATGATGGACAAACTAAAGAAGTAGTTCATTCCTATCAACTGTGAGCTTGATTTGTTTAAGAAGATGCATGGGTTAAAGTAAGCAGGAAAATAAGTCTAGGAATATACAGAGGAGTTTTATCAACTTTTTATTAGAGTGGGGCATGTAGAAGCAAATAAGGAGAAGGTTGCTTGTTATATCAGTGGGTTGTGACCTAGCATCCAAGAGGAATAAAGTCTGGTAAGAATGACCAGTGTTGAGGAGGCATACTAGTTTTCCCTATGAGTTGAAGAGAAGCTAAATAAAACATTTTAAGGGAGACAAAGAGGGCATGGTCAAGGAGGAAGGGGTAGTGGTAGGTCATCTGGAGGCTAAAATGAAACTCAAAAGAAAAATGAAGATGTGGGTACTAGCAGGAACTAGAGGAACGAGGGTTTTAACCGCTCCCATGATCAAGACTTTGGAAATTAGAGAGGAAGAGGTTGAGGACATGGACAAGGAAGAGGAGGCTTTCATGTTACCTATTTCCATTGCAATGAAGAAGGTCATCGCGCCTTTGAATGCCCTGAATGACAAGGAAGGACAAATAGGAGAGCTAAGGGTCAAGCTAGGGTTGCTCATGTGGATGAGGATGCACAATCATCACATTCAAAGGATGCAAAAAGAGGAGAGACTTTAGTAAATGAAAGGGTCCTACTAAGTGGTGAGATTGAACCAGGAAAAAGGAGTTTATTTCATACCAGGTGCAAGCATGAGGATAAATGTTGTGATGTGATCATTGATGTTGGTAGCACTGATAATTTGGTATCAGAGGAGATGGTCTCTAAGTTGAAGCTCAAGAGGGAGAAACACCCCCAGCCCTATTGGATTGCTTGGGTGAAAGATGATGATAAGGTCCTAGTAAGTGAACAATGTTTAGTGAATTTCAAAATTGGGAGTTACCATGATGAAGTTCTCTATGATGTCATTCCAATGGATGTTTGCCATCTATTGTTGGGTAGACCATGGAAGTTTGATAGGCATGCAATACATGATGGTCATGCAAACACATATTGTCTAACAAAGGATGGAGTTCGCCACAAATTGAAGCCCATGAAAAAGGAAGGTGAAAAGGTATGTAGTAGTGCTAGGATTTGTTTTGTTTATGGAAGGAAGTTTTTAGATGGCATGGAACATCAACATATGTGCTATGCTTTGATTCCTAGGAAAGATAAAGAAGGTAGTAGTGAAATACCACTTGAAGTTTCAGATTTACTAGGTGAGTTTGGAGATATCATCTCTGATAATGTTCTAGAAGGATTTCCATTGGTAAGGAAAATCAGTCATCAAATAGATTTAATCCCAGAAGCTAGTTTTCCTAACAAAGCTGCTCACAGGATGACTCCTATTGAAACTGAGGAGCTAAATAGACAGGTTCAGGAACTATTGAGGAAGGGGTTGATCCGAGAGAGCCTGAGTCCATGTGCAGTACCTGCAGTACTGGCACCAAAGAAGGATGGAGAGTGGAGGATGTGTACAGACTCTCAAGCTATAAATAGGATAACCATCAAGTATCAGTTTCCTTTGCAAAGAATGGATGATCTTATGGACTACTTGAGTGGAGCTCAGTACTTCACAAAGATAAATCTCAAGAGTGGCTATCACCAGATATGGATATGAGAAGGAGATGAGTGGAAAACTACCTTCAAGACCAAGGACGGTCTTTATGAGTGGTTAGTCATGCCCTTTGGATTGATGAATGCCCCAAGCACCTTCATGCAGCTTATGAATGAGGTACTTAAGAAGTTCTTGGGAAAATTTGCTATTGTTTATTTGGATGATATTTTAATTTTCAGCAAGACTTTGAAAGAACATTTATTGCATATTTGTAGTGTTCTTGAAAGGTTAAGGGAAAATAAATTGTTAATTAATCTGAAGAAGTGTACCTTTGCTAAAAAGGAATTAGTCTACTTGGGGTTTGTTATATCACCTGAAGGTCTCAAAATGGATCCAAAGAAGGTAAAATCCATCTTGAAATGGCCTCCTCCAAGGTCTACTACTGAGGTAAGATCATTTCATGGTCTGGTTAGTTTTTACAAGAAGTTCATTAAGAATTTCAGTGGCATATGTGCACCCCTAACTGACACAATAAGAGCAGATAGAAAAGAGTTCAAATGGACTGCGGAAGCTGCAAGAAGTTTTGAATTGTTGAAAAAGAAGGTGACTGAACAACCTATGTTGGCACTTCCAGATTTTAGAAAGGTGTTCCAAGTGGATTGTGATGCTAGTGGTAGTGCTATTGGGGCTATATTAAGCCAAGAAGGTAAGCCTATTGCATATTTTAGTAAAAAATTGAATGAGGTGAAAAAGAAGCATTTCATTTATGATCAAGAGTTCTATGCAATAGTTCAGGTCTTAAAGAAATAGAGGCATTATTTATTGCCAAAGGAATTTTTTTTGTATACTGATCATTAAGCATTACAGCACCTAAATAGCCAAGGTAAATTGAATCAGAGGCATATGAAGTAGGTAGAGTTCTTGCAGAATTATACATTTGTGTTGAAGCATAGAAGTGGAAAATCTAATAGGGTTGTAGATGCATTAAGCAGGAGACAATTGTTGCTTACAGTAATGCAGGTTGAAGTAGTTGGGTTTGATGAACTCAAGAATTTGTACCCTGAGGATCCTAATTTTGCTGAAGCATGGAAAGCTTGTAAAGATCCTGTTGTTGTAGATAGAACCAAGTGGCCAGACTATTTGATTCAGGATGGTATGTTGTTCAAGGGTAGTCAATTGTGCATTTCAAGGAGTTTCGTGAGGAAAAATCTGATTAAGGAGAAACATAGTGGAGGGATGGCAGGACATTTTGGTTGAGATATGACCATTGCCATTCTAAAAGAACATTATTTTTGGCCTCAAATGTCATAGGATATGAAGAAGTTTGTACAAAATTGCCAGGTTTGTCAAGTGGCCAAGGGATTTAGTCACAATACTGGACTATATCAACCATTGCCTATTCCATTAAAACCATGGGAGGACATAAGTATGGATTTTTTTCTTGGATTGCCGAGGACACAAAGGGGTACTGACTTAGTATTTGTGGTGGTTGATAGGTTCTCCAAAATGGCACATTTCATTCCATGCCACAAAACTCATGATGCTGTCCTGTAACACCCCGCCAAGGGACCCAAAAGAATTAACCTAAGGGTAAAAGTACAAACTTGTGTCACCTTTTATAAAGGAGAAGTGATATCAGAATTTAAAGTCTTCAAATTTAATGACATAAAAGTGGCAGTTGTGCTTAGAATTTGAAGATGATATAAACTAATGTAACGTGTAAAATTAGATGAATTTTATGTCTATAATTTTTTTGAAAAAAAATGAGTGAAAATTTTATCTATTTTTTAATTTTTTAAGTCTATTTTTAAATTTTTTTAAAATGCTGAAAATATAGAGTTTTTTTCCCGTCAAACAAATATATGAAAATGTTCATATTTTGGTTTGATTTTAGAATATGTTAGAGTCAACATGTATACCTAGTGCACCAAAAAAGAAAAATTGAAATTCAGCTAATATTTTTTAAGTTATAACTGGTCAAAGTCAAAGTTATCATAAATTGATAGTTTTTTTCTCCCATCAAAATTTTTCCATCAAATCTACATATTTTTTTTTTTAAATTACATATTCTTGAAGAAGACTCTCTCCTCTAGTGCAACATTAAAAAATAATAATTTTTGAACATGATTTACTATTTTTTTCTTATTTTTGAATGGACATCTTCCAGAATCTTAAAATACCTACTTGTACTATTTTCAAATTATAACATATTATCCATAATCAAAATTTTAAAAAATTTATATAATAATAATCTTGACTCCGAGACCTACAAAACTATATTTTTAATTTTTTTAAAAACTTCAATTTAGTAAGTCAAATTGGCCTTCAAAGTGAAAAGTTTGCAGAAGTTCTTATTTTTGCTTGTGTGGCTACCACCTAGGATGCCACATAGGTAGTTCCAGGCGAAACTGTTTTGGCCGTAACTATTTCAGCCGAAAGGGTTTTGGCCATAACCTCCTAGCACATAAAATTATCGTCAATGACTTTTTGGCTATTTTTATGATATTTTGAGTCATTTGAAACATGGGGGTTACAGCCGGAACCATTTCGACCAGAAGTGTTTCAGCCATAACTGTGCATGCCACATTGATGGGGAAACTTGCCACATATGTACAGCCAAAAATTGTTCGGCCATAACTATTATAGCTGAAACTATTTTGGCCATAACCCCTCCAAATATCACAAATGGTGACACAGGTTTGTGCTTTCACCCCTAAAGTTTTACTAAGTTTGGTAAACATTTTTTTTCAAAAAAAAAACAAGATAAATCATTCACATTAATCACATAGTAGCGGAAGCAATAACATACAATCAATTGTAAACATACATAATAGGTTACATTCCTTAAGGATCCCAAGACGTTGAGTCACATTTAAATTTAATTAATTCTAAGTCTAACAACTACCACATCCACCTGAAAGATTAATGAGAAAATCCAAAGTCCATATTATACATTTGTTCTGAATGCCTCTTGGCAAATTAATTTGGAATGCTCAATCATCCACTATACATGTCACAGGGTATGAAAGGCTAAAAGAATGTACATATAAAGATACACCATCATCCTTGAATCTATGATAGAAAGTACAATAAAGTAAATGAAACTAATAGCATACATGATACATCTATCTATCATAAAGACATAACATCATAAAATACAACTAATCTAAGTGTGTGGCTCCTCCCAACCATCAATAGAATCATTAGACCATCATGGGTCCTAGCCATCCCCCACATGTAACATCCCAAGCCACCGAAGAGATCATCAGTACTATCATAATAGGGATGTCACACCTAAACATGCTACAACATATGCATAAAGAAATCTAACATACTAGAATAAAGCATAAGTAAACTACATTATCTAAATATGATAAACAAGCATACCAAGAAGCTCCAGCTACAGTGATTACGGATGGATCCCAATGGTAAGAGTGAAAAAGAACTACCACTTGACCACATGGAACCTAAATGGTCCACTTCCACCGTGTTGAGGAGATAGTTTCAAGTCCCAAATAGGATATCAAATCACATAATCACAAGTACTCTCTAAGTCCAGGAAATCCTAAAAGTATACTAACTCAAAGGTTCCAACACATAGATCGACATCTAGACCCAAAGGCACCATAAAGACACGTAGGAACCTACTATGCAAGCAGAAAAGTGTCATCGCAAAAGTCACATAGAAGTTACCCAAGAAATCCCTTAGGAATCTCGAGTCCCTAGTGATCCCTGCGGCCACTAGTATCCTCTCATATTGACGAGGCATACTACGGAATGCAAGGTCATAACCAAGCGTTCTCTCTACCCCATCCTAGCCTGTACTAGCACTCAAGGCATGGGAGAGAACATACAATTATCTTATTAGGTTCATTTTAATCCTCATTTAGTGTAAATGTTTTCACTTAATAAAACAACTTACAATGAGTTACCCTGGCAGCCACTTAGGGCCCCGGCCCCCATTGCAAGCCACTTCTCGACACTACACATAGATAACCTACCTAGGCTCATGAAATCACAAATCTCGAAATCACCTCAGACCTATACAAGTGACTAGAAAGCATCACAAATATAATCCACAATAACCACATCAGTTCTCCACGAGCAACTGGAAAGAATCAAATAATAATCATAATGATCACAATAGTTCTCTATCAGCAACTAAAGGCATCCATGATAAATCACAATATCCAATGGTTCTCCAATGAGCAACCAAAAAGTATCCCAATAATAAATCACAATATTGATTGAAGACTCCAAAATGGTCAAGTCAAACATGTCACAACATGACATCATCAAGAGCAAATCATCTAAAGCATCTCAATCCTCTCAAAGCGACTAGAAGGCAAATCAAATATAATTGATCAATGACTCAAAAATGGTTAAGTTAGGTATCACATAAACATACACCTCAGCTTCACACAAGAAGATTGAATAAGCAATAAAAATAGTAAATACAAAAATGTCATAGAGCATAGCATCACATTACCATGGTTGGGTAAAAAAAAATCGAGATCAACTCATCATATCATCACAATTTCATAACCCCCCCGAGCCTCTGGTAACAATCTAAACTGGTCAACACTAGAACAATCCCCAAAACCCCAAAAGCACAGACGAAACAATAAAATAGTACAGTTCATATCTTGGGTTTGATTTCAAATACACAATAGGGTTAAAAGTAAAGTTTCAGTTTGTGTTTCAAAGTATGTTTCAAGTAAGAAGATTCTCTTATTACCCTATAGTTAACCCATAAATTTGTTGAATGAAAATAAGGATTTATTCCCATAATTCTCGAAATAGATTTTCTAAAATATTTTAAGGGTAAATTATAAATATATGTTTAAATTTGCTAAGATAAATTCTTAGTGATTCTCGATAAAAATAATTGTAGTTCTATTAGAATCGAAATCTAAATAATCTTTTAAAAAAAAGATCTATCCTACTAACTAATGCTTATAATTATTAAATTTCATTTTAGTTTAAAAAAACTAATATCCATTAAATTCTATTTTATTATTATTATTATTATTTTAAAATTAATTATATAAATTTATTAATTAATTATTATAAATTACAAACTTTTAATAAATTGAATTGAAACAAATAATATTTAAAAGTAAATTATAATAAATAACATTAAAACTTTAAATAAGTTAATTTTAATAACATTTAAAAATTTTAATAAATTTTAAATTTAATAAAATTAAAAAATTAAAAAAAATTAAAATGGACGCTAATGAAAAAGGGCTGACAACCTTCCCTTAAAGGGACTGTCGAAGGCGTATCCTGCTGTCGTAAGTCTGCACCAGCAGCGGTATGCTATACCACTGCTGTCGCAGCCTATGTCAGCAGCAGTGCCAACAGAGGTAAGTGGGAGGGTACGAGGTTATTCCCTCCCCCAATCAAATTGTTTTAATAAAAACAATCAAACTTTTTCCTTCCCTTCATAATTAATTTTTTTTTAAATATAGATATATTATTATTTTATTTTATTTTATTTTATTTTTTATTTTTTTTTAAATTCAACCCCTTCCCATTTAAATCCTATGTATACAGAAATTAATTGACAAGCATCTGATAATTTCCAATATTGAAATGTTTTAAACATTCATCATAGAGAATTCAGGTCTACAATCCACAGACGTGAAGAAGACAGGAAATAGGGAAATTGCATAAATAATCAGTGATCAAAACACAAGACCCTACCTGATCCTGATGCTAATATGAAATCCTTGAAAACTTATGAAAGAATTTGCTCCCCTTCAATAACTTTTCTCTGTAAATCTTTTATAGAATTCTCCTTCAGAAATTCACTTCCAAAATTCGTCTCCCAAAATTTTTTTCTCCAAAATTTGCGGTCCCCTCAAAAATGAACCTCTAAGTTGTGATAAGGAGTTTTCTCCTCAAATCGGGGCACTAATTGTGCGTTCACTTGAGAGGACTCTTTGCTCACAAGTCACAACTAAAAATTAACTTTTATTAACCTTTGTTTTTATCTTGCATTAATCTTTTCCATGCACATTTATGAATTATAAAATTACTTTATTTAGTATTCACTCGACTTCTATTTTAAATCAATTTGTTAGTTTTAATCCCATGTGCACTTTATAACATTATAATTTTCACTTATTTTATCTTTTAATTAATCCCTTTTATTTTAATCTCATGTATATATCATGCGAACTAAAATCTTTTAATAATTTAATATCTTTTCCACTTCTTAATTTTATTTTAGAAACTTAATTGATAAAATATTTATTAATTTAATTAATAATAATATTTATCATTTATTTAAAAAAATGAACTCTAAATATATTATTATTAATTTGACTTAATTAGACTTAATTAGACTAAACCAAACTAAAGGGTTTTAATTAGACTTAATTAATAGAAAATACACGAAAGACTCATAAAGCAACATATGAAAACCCATCAAAGAAAAACACATACTAAACCAAACTAAAGGGTTATTAAAATGTCATAATAATTTTCCAATAAATTAAATCTTTAATTAATCTTTTAATTAGACTTAATTAATAGAAAATACATGAAAGACTCATAAAGCAACATACGAAAACCCATCAAAGAAAAACACATACTAAACCAAACTAAAGGATTAATTAAATATTAAAATGTCATAATAATTTTCCAATAAATTAAACCTTTAATTAATCTTTTAATTAGACTTAATTAATAGAAAATACACGAAAGACTCATAAAGCAACATACAAAAACCCATAAAAAAAAAACACATACTAAACCAAACTAAAGGGTTATAAATATCACCACGTTCTAAATTTAAACTTATAACTTTTATCTTCAAATTTAATTCTTTTTATTTAATTAATTTCTCAATTAATTAAATATAATTAAATATTAAAATGTCATAATAATTTTCCAATAAATTAAATCTTTAATTAATCTTTTAATTAGACTTAATTAATAAAAAATACACGAAAGACTCATAAAGCAACATACAAAAACCCATCAAAGAAAAACACATACTAAACCAAACTAAAGGGTTATAATCACCATGTTCTAAATTTAAACTTATAACTTTTATCTTCAAATTTAATTCTTTTTATTTAATTAATTTATCAATTAATTAAATATAATTAAATATTAAAATGTCATAATAATTTTCCAATAAATTAAATCTTTAGTTAATCTTTTAATCAGACTTAATTAATAGAAAATACACGAAAGACTCATAAAGCAACATACGAAAACCCATCAAAGAAAAACACATACTAAACCAAACTAAAGGGTTATAAATTAAATCTTTAATTAATCTTTTAATTAGACTTAATTAATAGAAAATACACGAAAGACTCATAAAGCAACATACGAAAACCCATCAAAGAAAAACACATACTAAACCAAACTAAAGGGTTATATCACCACGTTCTAAATTTAAACTTATAACTTTTATCTTCAAATTTAATTCTTTTTATTTAATTAATTTCTCAATTAATTAAATATAATTAAATATTAAAATGTCATAATAATTTTCCAATAAATTAAATCTTTAATTAATCTTTTAATTAGACTTAATTAATAGAAAATACACGAAAGACTCATAAAGCAACATACGAAAACCCATCAAAGAAAAAAACATACTAAACCAAACTAAAGGGTTTTAATTGACGCCATTCGACGCATTTGGAGGGTACTCGACTTAGATACTTGTCCTAATTATTAATTAGGACAAAAGGCTTAGAGGGTTGGGATTTGGACTTAAGAATTTATCTCCCCTCTCTTACCATGAGATAATGCGATAGGGTACGCTCATCCTGGCAATTTAGGGAAGTCGATACCCAGTCGCTGCAACCTACATAAAATTCACGCATGTATAAACACAATATTCTAAGCTAAACAGGCAATGGCAGGAAGTGGTGCATCATGTAGATCCTGACTAGCAGGTGACTACGACTCCATTCCTTAACCACATTAGAAACACCATACATAAAAAAAATAAACATGCACACCATACACATGCAAGTATGGGGTAAGTGTCCATAAGAAAAAACATGTGATAATAAACCATCAATATCTGAAAACATTGTATAATCATCATGCATAAATGAAATATAGAGTAAAAATCAACTGAATCTAAGACAATATCTGATAAACTCAAAGTAATGATGCTAATTATAAGCATAAAATTGACCTAAAAGACTTCAACAATGATAACAAAAATGCAAACTAGGGGCAAGCACTACAGTCCATATTGCAAACTTGTTTTTCAGAGAGGTGGTAAGACTACATGGTCTCCCAAGGAGTATAGTTTCTGACAGAGATACTAAATTTGTGGGGTATTTCTGAAGAACATTGTGGAAAAAGTTGAGAACAGACTTGAAGTTCAATTTTACACATCACCCGCAGACTGATAGATAGACTGAAGTAATAAATAGAAGTCTGGGCAATTTACTGAGATGTTTAGTTGGGGATAAGCCCAAGGGGTGGGATTTGATTCTAGTACAAGCAGAGTTTGCTTACAATAACTCTATAAATAGGAGTACTAGCAGATCGCCATTCCAAATTGTATATGGAAGTAGCCCAAGGACTACACCAGAATTGAGGAAGATAGAGCAAGGGGAGAGGACAAGTGCTGAAGCTAAAGAATTTGTAAAACATATCAAGCATCTACATGAGGAGGTCTGGGCACACATTACCAAGATGAACCAACAATATAAAGCTAGGAATGATCAAAGGAGAAGACATAAGGAGTTCCAAGTAGGGGATCTAGTCATGGTACACTTAAGAAAAGAAATATTTTCAGCCAGTACTTATAACAAGCTGAAGATAAAGAAATTTGGCCCTTGCAAAAATTTGAAGAAACATGACTCAAGAAGTGCATATGAAGTAGAGTTGCCAGATGGAATTCATATTTCTCCTATTTTCAACATTGTAGACTTAACAGAGTATCATGATGATGGTGCAGATGAGGAGCTGAAGTTAGAGCCATGTCTAATTCCTACTTCTAAGAAGGAGGAGATAGAAGACACTCTGGATAGTTTTGTGGGTAGGAGTACCAGAAATAGGTAGTATGAAGAGTATTTGGTTAAGTGGAAAGGCTGACTAATTGAGGACTTAACTTGGATATCAGCAGCTGAGGTTTCCCATTTGGGATTTCCCCTACCATCCATAAAGTGACAGGGTCACTTTTCAATCTACCTTGGGTGTCTGATGCAAGAGCATCCAGAGGTATAAGGGAAATCTTCTGTCACCCAAAAAAAATGTACTTAGACTTAGTTTCTATTTCATGTGTTTTCATTTTTGGATACCCATTTAGGTCAACTAAAGGTTCCAACTCTCATAGTTCCACTATTAGTGTTCTGGGTTAGAGTTTTTAATCACCTTGGGATACGTATAAATGCCAAAAAAAGGAGCATGTAATTGAGCCATCATTTTGGAAAAATAGAAGGTGTAAATTGGTCGAATGATTGTCATTGTAATTTAGAGCATTCTAGAAAAAGAATCAGGTCAAAAGGCCCCACGGTTTGAAAGTTGTCATAGTTTTTCAGCTTTTGGAGACCTCCTAAGAATGCTTGAAAGTCAGGTTAGGGGCATTAAATGACTTTGAATAGGGCCAAAAAATGGGGGACGAGTGAAGCTTGTCCATAGAGCTATAGAGTCCTTCAAGAGCTTTTCAAAAATGTAAACGATTTGTCAATCAGAGCTATGGTTCAAAAGTTATGCCTCTTGGAAGTTTGGTTACCATTTTTGGATTCTTCTAATTTTGTGCTGACTTCTAATGTGACTTTTGGAGCCTTCTATTTGGTCAGTGGATGCCAACTAGCACTTTCTAGAATGTATTCCTAATCCTTAACCCTTCAAGGTCTATTTAAGAACATTTCTGGCATTGTAAAAGGCAGTTCGGAGTGGAGTTTGAGAGGAGCTACTAAAAAGAGAAATTATCTCCAAATTTATACTATTGTAAGCCCTTAAGGCATGTTTTGAAGTCTATTTTCTCTGTACTGAATGTATTAGCATATTTACATAGTTAATAAAATTTTCCCCTTTCCTATTATGTCCATTCTATTATTTGGTGTGTCCCCATCACTTAGTATACTTGATAATATCACAAAACTTTCCAAAAAGTGACATTACATTTGTGCAAGAGGTTTCAAAACTTGTCAAAATCAAAGAAAGCTCTACCTATTGGATAGCTATTTGTTGAGCAATGTGCTCAAGGACTTTTTTATCAAATTTCTTTTCTACTTTCTCAATTAACTTCTCTTGACCACTAGAATCTTCATTGAATTTACTAATTGCCTCTTCTAATTGCAAAAAAATGTCTTGAGAAGTATCTACTTCAACACCTATAGCTTCATTCAAAATGTTCTTTGCATCCTCAATAATCTTATATTCTTTGTCTCTCTCTTCTCTTAATTTCTTTTGCTTTGACTTCTTTTGGAGGAGTTGACGAGCTATATGCATTTGATCCATAATGATATTTTCAAAGTCCCATTTGGGAATTTCAATCTCCTCATCCAAATCTATATCCTCTTCTATTTCCTTTCTAATACTTAATAATCTTATACTTGGTTGAACTTTAGGTTCAATTGTCCTTGTAGTTAATGCTTTAGAATCTAGAATAGAAAGAATAGTAGAAATAGTAGGACTAGCAGTGAAAATTTGTACAATTCCTACTGATGGAATACTAATTGGAGTACTTACTGAATCCAAAATTGATGTATTTACTGAACTATCCAAAACTAAAATATTCACAATTGAAGTATTCACAGGAGTATTTACAACTAAAGTTTCCAACATCGTAGAATTCAAAACTATACGTGCTACTAAGGAGCTCAAAATTGTAGAACATTTTTTATCCATTGTTGATGCTGACTTGATAATTGAAGGATGTTGTAGCTTGGTAGATGAAGTGGTAGACACTTCTATCAGTGATGTGTTGAGATGAGATGTAGTAAAGAGTGATTTGACATTTGATGTATCAATGCTTGTCAAAATCAACCCTACTAAAGTTGTCTCCAAACTTGATGATGTTGCAATTTTTGCTGGAGAGTGAGGAAGTGAGGCAATGACATTTGTAGCTATCTTAATTGGGTTGATCTCTTCTTCTTCTTTCTTATCTTCGTCTATAGTTTCTTCCTCTTTTTGTTCTTTATCATCCTTCATTAGCTCCTAATAATCAACTATATCAATTGTGACAAATTGGGTGGAATCTTCTTCATTGTCTTCATGTTTATCACTATCATCATCATCATCCTTAATCTCAACAGGATTCTTACTTAGTTTGTGAAGATGGAACACATTCCTCTGTGTGTTGGTGGCATTCTTCACAACATACTCTATATCTTTCATCAAAATTAAACAAGTATTGAACTTTAGAGTCATTTTGTTCTCATTGTCTTTCAATGCCTTGTTTACTTCTACATTACTCAAGGTGGGTACAAGCTATCTTAATGTTTGTGCAAATATTTCTTTGATAGTCTATTGGGTTTTCTCCCATCTTATCTTGATCTTATCTAACAAAACTATAGGAACCTATGATACCAGCTGGTCTAGAGAGTATTTCCATTTTCCCATCTTATCCATGACCAAGTCTTCAACTTCTTTCTATTCTATTGGAGTCCTTGTCTCATACTTGAGTGCTTTAAAATTATGTACACCATCACCTTCTCTTAGCACCTTAAGCCTTTCTTGAAATGTAGGATGATGTCAAATGAAGATTACATCATTGCATTCTTTTCTTGCTTTCTTCTTGGATCTCCTTGTAAACGCTATAGTGGATGGCTTTGGTGACTTGGTGATGATCACCTTGCCTTTCTTTCTTACTAGCTCTTCTTCCTTTTCTAATTCCTCTTCATCCTCTATTTCTTTCACATCTTCTCCTTTACCCTCGATCAACATAAGAGGTGTGGATGTTTTCAGCTTTTCTATCCTCCTCTTGCCTTTGTTAACTACCTATCGAAGTTTGATTTCAAGCTCTATTCTTACTTTTGCCTCATTATATGTTCCAAATTAGGGTGCCTTTGGATCAACAAGCTCATTCACTAGGTATTCAATGATGTCCTTAGTTTCATCAATGTTAACCTCATATGGAAGAGGTTTTACCCACACAACTCTGGGCCTTGGTACTTGGATGTAGACTCTATCACTATCTACCATAAAGAAAACATCATTCTTATAGTCTTCAACCAACTTCTTTGGAATCCTAAATCTATTATTCATATTTTCCTTGAATACTTCAAAATAATTATCCATGATACTCACAAAATTTTGACCCATTTTAGCGATATATTCATTAATCTAATACAAAACTAGCACATCTTTTCTCCATACAACTATGCCTTTTGAACAAAAAACTTTTGAACATAGTAAAATAAACATGTCAACAATGGACCAAATTTACATGGGTTATTCTTGGAAGTTCTAATTCTTTCCATGTTTTTGTTCAATTGCTTCAACAACAAGTCTACTAGATCATATGATAGATTATTCTTTATAACCTTGTAAGCCAAGTCAACTACTTCGCATGACACACTATTGAGTCATCTTGAACTATAAATTTTGTGCACTATCACATGGATGTCAAATTTTAGTTCTACATCATTCATGCTATTGATTTTCATTCCTATGACATCCCAATCAGCTAGGGTTATCTTTGGTAAGCATGGGGATACTAGTAATGTAATGTATCATTTTCTTTGTGATCAAAATTGGTTTATCTAGCCACAGTTGACCATTATGAACTCAATTGAGGATGTACCTAATCCATTTAATTTGGAAGCTCCTAGGTAGGTGAGGAATATGAATCAAATATTTCTCTTCCAAATGTTTATGCTCAAGCTTGAGAATTTCGTCCACTCAGAGTTCACTTAGGGAATTATCCATTTCAAGTGTTCCTATCTCCTAAATTTCACATTTAAAATGAGTTTGGATATAATTTATGAGAAGTACCTTTGATGGGATCTATGACTACACTCCATTCAAGTCGAGGTTTTCAACGATTGTTAGCATAGGTTTAAAAGTGGAGCTTTCCATTCAACACCTCACACCAACATCTCAAACCCTTTCCTTGCCTTGTTGTTGTTGTTGGATGCCATGATAACTCAATAACTAACAAGATCTTCAAAAAAAATTCACTGCAAATTTTGTTTAAAGTTGCTTGGATGTTTTGCAAATCACTCTATTCACAATAATACTTGAATTCTCAGTGAAAATGAAGTCAATTTCTTGCTCTTTTCATAAAACTTCGCATTAGTACTTAGTATGATGGTTAGCTATGATGACATTGTGTGTGACAACCTATAATCCACTATCTATACAAATTGATTGGTAAAGGTTCCACAACTTGACAACCAAACATATCCATGATCTATGTTACTCTCGACTTGTTCGGTAGAGTCTAAGACCCAACCTTGCTTGGTAGAGAAGTCAACTCAACGATAACTATTACCAATCTCACTGATGATCCTTCTATATCTTGAATACTGATATGGATCTTTTGCTTTCTTTTAATTAGAACTATTAAGATGTGACCTTGATAATGCAGTTCTAGTTTTCCCTTAAGAATTTAATTGGTAATGGTGGAGTCACCCAGTTCTTGAGTGACATGACCATCATTTCTCATACTAGCTTGCTCAGTTGATTTAGGAATCCATTCCTGTCTCATCTACTTCATGATGTTATCTACTTTTTCTTTCTTTTCATCCTCAATTCTACTTGTTTTCATGCAATTTTTAGCTATATGACCAAGTTTAGTACATGTGTAACATCTTATGGTGGTATACTTTCTTCTCATGTGATGTTTAACACAATTCATGCCAATGTGTCCATATTCTCCACAATAATGACATTTACACCACATGTTGTAATTCCAATCAGATATTGCCTTCACAATTTGTTTTGCTAGATTGAATGACTTAGATCTACATTCAGATGCCTTGTGACCTTGTTTCTTACATTTGTGACATTTGCCCTCAAACTTTGGTTTCTCTTTGCATTCATTAACTCTATGACCATGATGATTGTAATTGTAGCATTTTCCATTGAATTTAGCTTTTCCATTATTCCAGTATTTATTTTATGTATGACCTATCTTACCATAGTGATTGCAAGTAGGTTTTGACTATTTTGTGCACCTTTCTTGGAGGACTCACCTTCTTCTTTGTATCCAATTCTTTCTTTACCTTTTTGCCTATAGAGATTCTACTCATTATGTTGATTCAATTGATCCATATCTTCTTGAAATTTTATTATTCTTTCATTGAGTTGTTTTTCAGAATTCAGATCATTCCTTAACCTTTCATTGATTTTTCTTTTAGAGTTTAGATCATTCCTTGTCCTTTCATTTTTAGATCTCAGACTCATGATTTCTTCATTTGCATTGGAGAGTTGATCAATAAGTTTTTTTTACTGAAGGGATTGATTTTGAATTTCATTATTCCTTTAATCCAAGTCTTCTTTTGCCTTATTTCTCTATTCCAAGACTTTACATAATCTTATTGAATAAATTTCTTGTTCTCTTTTCAATTTCCTTACCTCTTCTTGCAAGGAACCATTCTTTTCTGAGAGTTCTTTGATTGCATCATTTTCTTTATCTGAACTACTTAAAGGGAGAAAATTTTCAATCTTCTCTTCAATATATTGATGGTCATTCATCTAATCTTCAAGTTCCTTCCTTCTTCTTAGAGATGGGGAAAGATGCTCCTTTTCTTTCTTGAGTTGAGCTATGGCCATCTCTAGATCTATCTTTTCATTGTCAATGGCTTTGTCAAGTCTGAATATGTCATGTCCCCTTTTCAAATAATTAAAAATAATAATCTTTTCTAAGGTAGGCAGGCCCAAAAAGGTGAAGTTTCAGAAAAAGGGGATAATCTTTGGAAGAAAATGGACTAATAAATGGAAATTATTATTAAAATATGTTTTATTAACCCCTCTTGGACGTGAGTTAGGGTTATGCCCTCTTTTAAGGGGTTTGGAGGCATTTTGGGTGATTCCAGAACTTGATTTTTGCTCATTTCTTTGTTATTCTTCAGAGGTTGCCAAACCTGTGGAGAAGGAGACCCAAGAACAAGAGTCTGTAGGTTTCTAGGAAGGCTAAGGATGGGAGTTCAAAGCCATTCCATGTGCATGCTCATGCAGAGTTTTCCTTTGTGCTGAATAGTGCAGATTTGTGATTTTTCGGGTGCGTTTTTGTAAGAGTTTGGTGTTTCCGGTTGAGTATTTCATAATAGTTTGGTTTGCTGCTTTATTTCAGACTTTTAGATGTTAAAATAGAGCTAAATATATTTATTTGGTTGTGATTATACTTCTATGATAGATTATTAGTGTTTTTGTGGTGTTTTCGGGCTATTCTATGTTGTTTTCAGGAGCCCGATTAGCATTGTTTTTATCCTCTGTTTGGGAGCTGTTGTGTAAATGTTATATAGATATGAAAATGACATTTTGTAGGCTTTTATACTGCTGAAATTTCTATAAGAATTTCCACTTTCAGATTTACTAATAATATGTGAAGCTGTGAAGTTTTTGGCACTATTTTCGGCATACCCGATTTGGGGTTTATTGAGAAATTGGTGGATCTTTGAAATATTGGTTGTTTGATCTTAAAGATCTGATTAGAGGTTGGAAATATCATACAAAACCAGTAAAGGGAAATTTCAGTGGTATCAAAGCTATGATCTTGCTAGCCTAAGGGTTTGTAGAAGTTTGCATGTCATTTTTGACAACTACCCAAATCTTGGATGTCATAATTTATGGTTGCATGTTGCTTCTAATCAACTTCATGTCAAAATCTATGGTTGCATGCTACTTCTAATCATTTGCATGTTATTTCTTGGTGAATTTTTTGGTTTCATGTTGCTTCTAATCAGTTGCATGGCAAAATTTATGGTTGCATGCTACTTCTAATCATTTGCATGTTGCCTCTAATCAATTGCATGTCAAAATATATGGTTGCATGCTACTTCTAATCATTTGCATGTTAATTATTGGTGAATTTGGTGGTTGCATGTTGCTTCTAATCAGCTGCATGTCAAAATCTATGGTTGCATGCTACTTCTAATCAATTGCATGTTAGTTCTTGGTGTTTGAAGAAGTTATAACCTATTGGGGTTACACTCTACTTTATCCAGAATGGACAGGTATAGTACAAAGTCTCAGAGGACAAGATCTTGGACAATTGATATCCAAAGTCAGAATAGTAGAAAGGATGGTTATTTAGACATTCAAGATAAACTTAGGAAAATAATCCATGACATGTCTGAACAGTTGGTTGAGCACCACCGTATAATGAATGACATGTTGTCTGACCCAGCTAAGGTGGATAAGTTGACTAGATTTCTATTTAGCAGATTTTCTCATAGGGTAAATGACACAATTACCAAGAATTTACATGAGGAGTTTGAGAAACTAGCTTATAGCCAGGTTGAGGTCTCAGATTCTACTCTGCTACAGGAGGTAGTGAGAAAGGATATTTCACAGATTGATAGTAATGGTCAACTTGATACTCAAATTGAGACAATTGTATACAGGTCATCAAAGGGTGATGTCACAGGTATTTAGGATGGTATAGTTACAATAGGTAGTAACTACAGCATAGTGGGTTTAGATGATGCTTATGAGGATGTTGTTGTGCATGATGGTGAGATACCTGGTAGAGATGAGCAGACATTGAGCATTCATGACTTTGCTGAGAAAGAGTACTAGGCACAGTTAGATGCTTCGACACATGAGGTTGAGGCTGGTAGTACTTTACATGATTTGTATAGCCAGCTGGAAGTGAACAAAGATAGTATTGTGACTTCATTATCTCATCATGATAGGTATGTGGAGTTAGTTGGTATTGGTCATATTACTTAGGTGAGGAGTTTTCTTGAGTTACCAGCTGATTCTAGTTTACAGATATGGACTTGAGATTTTTATATTGGCATTTGGGATTTAGTTGACTGGAGATCTTTAACACTTTTTGGTAGTAGTGTTTGTTTGGGTGTTATCATGGATTTGATTAGCAGATTGCATGGTGTTGTCTTTTCTTGTACCAGTAGCTTATCTGATGCTGGTATTAGTTTTTATACACCAGTGTTGGGCTTTGTTCATATATCCAGTCGACCATACTTGCTAGAATGTGTTGATGATCTTTCATATTTGGCAGTGTGTACAGATGAGTCCCAGGATCATATTGGCATTGATGACATCCAGGAGGATGCAGTGGGTAGTTTTGATGGCTTAGTTTCCTTGGCAATTTCTTTTTCTATAGAGGAGTTAGAGATCAGTGCTACAGTTTTTGATACTCCATATGTTGATATGAGCTTTGGAGTTGATTCATAGGATATGGATGGTAATACTCTGGAGACTAGTAACTTTGAGGATACTCCTTTAGACAGTGTGTCAGAGGAGGTTTGTAGGAGATAGTCTAGCCAGTGCCATCATGTGTCTAATTAGTTGAGAGTTAGTGAGCAAGATATTGCTATCGCTTGCCAGTATTTTGATGTTGCTCGTCAGTTGTTAGCCGTTTATGGATGGGGTTCTCCTACTAGTGATGAGCAGGGAGGCAGTTATCTTTCCTTGATAGAGTTCCACTCTTTATGGGAGGCTATCCAAATTCTAAGACAGGATTATATGCAGTTGGTAGCTGATAGAGATTATCTTATGGAGTGGGGCAGTACAGCATATGATGCATTGTTGGCCAAGGAAGATGAGGTGAGTGAGCTTACTCAACAGCTTGAGGTGACTTCTGAGATTCTTGAGAGTACATAGTTGGCTTTCAAGGAGTCACAATTTCATTTGGCTAAGGTGACCATGGAGTTAGAGCAACTACAATCTTTACTAGATTCTATATAGTCACAAGCTATGGTGTCTGGTGATCTGAGGATGTCCATGGTCGAGATTGTCAAAGATAGTGGAGATGGGGATGCATCCATCCTTGATACTAACATTGGCATATCGAGTTTGTCCCCACTAGAGTTAGGTTTAGTTGGGTTGGGTGCTGCAACAGATTGTTGTGGTATGCCTGACATGGTGGTGACCTCTAGTACTAATGGCACGAAGACTAGAGATGATGTATCAAAGACCATGTGTGATGTTGGTGAGCTGACAATTGGCATGGTTCCTGCTAGTAATACTACTCCCTTGGTGATGTCTTCAGAGGTAGTAGTCAATTCCAACTTGGTTAGTGATCAATTGCAGTTAGTTACATCTAGATTACAGTCTGAGCCACTGACTGAGATTGGCACATTCTATCGACATTACATTGTGAGGTATGCTCATCAATTTACCTTTGATGACCATGTTGATGAGATGTAATTTGGTTCCTAGTGCTTATCATCAGTTGTGGGATAGTTTGATGCCTCGAGATGAGAGTTTTGATGGGCACAACATGGTGATAGGTCCTGCAGTTGACAGCTTGATAATACATGACTTAGAGCAAGAGTTTTGGAGTGATGCTTCAGCGGGTGTTGTTATTGATTCTACTCCTTTGGCTATGACATCTCCTGACTTAGCTAGTGATTAGTCACAGTGGGTTGTATCACTTGTTCATGGTGATTTGTTGACTGAGGTTAGTTTTTTTATCAACATTATATTGTAGGGTATGTACATCAGTTAGCATTTGATCCTTGTGCTGAGGAGTTGATGGCAGACAAACTTGGTTTGGGTTCCATTTCTTGCTGTTTATCTTGTGATGGCTTTTCACCATCAGGGGTGCATGGGAGTTATGGTTATGAGACAGTGGCCGATGATCACTAGAGTTGTGTTGACTACAAGAGTTGTACAGTGTGTGGATTCTCCATACTTGGTACAGTTTCATTTGGGAGTGTTCACCATTGTTGCAGAGTTGGATTGTACATTCTGTATAGGCTAGTGGGATGCGTTGATGGTATTTACTATGTTGGCAATTTGATTTGTCCACTTTACATGGGTTTTGATGTTTTAAGAGTTTTTTTCTCATGGGTTTCTGATTGTGGAAGTTGTGATTTTGGAGTTTGGTTGAGCTGTAATTGTCAGTTGGATTATGGATTCCTCTTGGTAATATTGCAGAGGATATTGCAGGAGCCTATGTTAATTGACAATAGTATAGTTCATGACTACATTTGGGATCTAGGTGGATTGATTATTTTATTGTTCAGCCATTGCTTGAGGATAAGAAATATTTGGAAGGGGAGGACTTGTCATGTCCCCTTTTCAAATAATTAAAAATAATAATCTTTTCTAAGGCAGGCAGGCCCAAAAAGGTGAAGTTTCAGAAAAAGGGGATAATATTTGAAAGTAAATGGACTAATAAATGAAAATTATTATTAAAATATGTTTTATTAACCCCTCTTGGACGTGAGTTAGGGTTATGCCCTCTTTTAAGGGGTTTGGAGGCATTTTGGGTGATTCCAGAACTTGATTTTTGCTCATTTCTTTGTTATTCTTCAGAGGTTGCCAAACCTATGGAGAAGGAGACCCAAGAATGGGATTTTGTAGGTTTTCAAGAAGGCTAAGGATGGGAGTTTGAATCCATTCCATGTGCATGCTCATGCAGAGTTTGCCTTTGTGCTGAACAGTGCAGATTTGTGGTTTTTCGGGTGTGTTTTTGTAAGAGTTTGGTGTTTCCGGTTGAATATTTCATATCAGTTTGAGTTGCTGCAGTATTTTAGACTTTTAAATTTTAAAATAGAGCTGAACATATGTATTTTTTCATGATTATACTCCTATGATAGATTATTAATGTTTTTGTGGTGTTTTCGGGCTATTCTATGTTGTTTTCGGGAGCTCGATGAGCATTGTTTTTATCCTTTGTTTGGGAGCTGTTGTGTAAATGTTATATAGATCTGAAAATTTCATTTTGTAGGCTGTTATGCTTCTGAAATTTCTATAATAATTTCCACTTTCAGATTTACTAATAATATGTGAAGCTATGAAGTTTTTGGCACTATTTTCGGCATACCCGATTTGGGGTTTATTGAGAAATTGGTGGATCTTTGAAATATTGATTGTTTGAACTTAAAGATCTGATTAGAGGTTGGAAATATCATACAAAACTAGTAAAGGGACATTTCAGAATATCTCCATTGCCCTTGATCTTTGCTCAAGTTGTCAAACTTTATCCTGAGAACCACAAAGCTCTACTACCAATTGTTGGAAATATTCAAGAATAGCTAGGTTACTGAGAGGGGAGGGGTGAATCAGTAACCTCAAAAAAGTTTTTAAAAATTTAGATCTTAATTACATAATCTAATTACCATTAATAAATCTAATCTAACTACATGCATGAGAAACTAAAAGCATAAAACGTTCATAACACATGAACACAACAATTTTAGTGACCCACAAACCTTCCAAATAGAAAGTAAAATTGGGGTGGGGATGATACCCACAAAACTTCAATATTGTAGCATGAAGTTGGCTGATTAAGGCTTACATTGATCACTTCTGATGATTTTCCCTATTAGGAGCAATTAGGACTGCTAAGTCCACCTTGTTAGAGGTTTTACAAACATTCAATGAAGTATGCACTTGGTAAAGAGATTTAAGAAAAGACTATAAAGTCTACCTTGCAAAAGGATTTGAAGCTAGTTCACCTATTAGGATGAAATAGTAGATCTTTGACTTACAACTGAATTGTTTATTGAGATCCCTTGAAGTATTGATCACCTTTATGTGATAGATATAACTCTACTACTCTTGATATGGCCTTACAATACACTTACTCTGCTACTGATTCACATTTGTATGCTTCATTTTCATATATCTTTCATATGATCTCGCACTTGGATATGATACAATACATTACATATATATCAATCCAATTCCCATAATTACAAAGTTGGCCACTACACAAGTTAATACCAATATTACAAAGTCAGCCCAAATGTAGATACTTGGGTTCTAAAAACTAACTTGGTGAAGTTCTGATACATGGCATCCACTATCATTACATGGCATTGTCATGCACTCAGTAGAAGTAGAAGCTCAATTTATACTAATCAATTCAACTTAGTTTCAAACTTGGTATTCACTAGTGACTTGGTAGATACTATATAACTTGCTATAAAGTGCATTACCTATTTACCACAACTACACTTAGTAAACACTGATCTACAATCAACTCGATTAACACTAGCTTTGCTTGACATAAGTTGTTATCTCGATAGAAACTATAAATCTTGATAACCATTGAACTACTCAGGTTGAACTTTAGTGCTCAATGGCTACTGAAGTACATGAAAAATATTGTAAGTTGTTCATTGAGCTTGGTAACCATACAGAATCTGAATAAGTGTTGTCACTAATAAAAAACTTGATTAAATGTCAATAGTAGAGTAACTCAAAGACAGAAAATATCTTAGTTATGTCTGACCTTTAAAGGTATTTTTTGTAGATTTTGTTAAGGTTAGACCCTCTCTATTTCTCTAGCATTGCTTTGGCTTGCCACTATAAATCCCTTTTTCCTTTGAATTGTATGACATTTTCTCTTATCTCCTTCAGCCATTGGTGTGTAGTGCAAGACCTATTTTCCTCTCATTGGTTTATTGTAGATATCTACAATCTTGCATGATTGTATCTTTTTTCAGCCTATGAATGATATATAAGTGAATTCTCTTCTTCCTTGTGTCATTGATTTGGGTATTTTGATCTACATGTGATTGTTAGATTAAAACAAATCTGGATGCATATATCTTTAGGTGTTATGATGGTCCAATAGTGCATATATTGGCAGAGATTGGTTTGAACACTCTATTTTGGTGCATCACCTCCTTAGAATAGATTGGGTAAATTTTACTTCTTGCATCTCCTTCTCCCTTTTCCTCTCCAAGAGTAGTTAGGTGCATCCCAATAGTAAAGTAAGTCAACCTTTTCTAGAGACAAACCTCATAGTTCAAGTCCAACAGCTTGGAGGTTGTTTCCATGTTTTACAAGGTTTTCCTTAAGTAAAAACTTTGGACAAGGGTGCAAACTTTTTTGACAACAATCTTATCATAATCTATTCCTTCTTACTATGAGTAACCTTTACATACCAATCTTGCCTTGTTCCTTATAACTTCACCTTGTTCATTCATCTTGTTCCTGAATATCCATTTAGTTCCTATTAGATTCTTGTCTACTAGTCTGGGAACCAATTCTCATGTCTCATTCTTTACTATCTAATTGAATTCCTTTTTCATAGTTTTCTTCCAATAATCTTCTTTACATGCTCCATCTACATTCTTGGGTTCAACTTGAAATATCAAACATAGTTATTCATTGACTATGCTTCTTTTCATCACACCTTTATCTTTTCTTCTAATGATCTACTTAGATGGATGATTCTTTATCATATTATTTCCCAAAATAGGAGTTGCTATCTCAACTCTTGGATCTATTGAAGGTTCTAAGATTTTTTCCCACCTTAGGTCTCCTTCATTCTATAAATCATTGCTACTCTCAAGAAATACTTCATCATTCCTTGGTTTAGTAACAACATCATCATCTGAATTGTAATCAACTATTCTCTCTTATATCTTAAATTTCTCATCAATTCTTAGATTTGTACCTTCCATTATAATCTTAGTTCTCTAATTATAAAATCTATAATCCTCTTTTCAATGAATAACCAAGAAATATACCTTCGTCGCTTCTAGCATCAAACTTACCAATATCATCATCTCTTTTGATATAGCACTTGCTTCCTAAAATTCTTAAATACTTAATTGTAGGTTAGTGACCAAACCATAATTCATAAGGGGTTGTGTTTGAGTCTTTCCTAACTTGCACTCTATTCATAGTGTAGACTAATTTATTCATAACTTCTCTCCAAAACATCTTGGGTATTTCAATCTCAACTAATATAGCTCATGCAGCTTCTATAAATAATCTATTCCTTCTCTCTACAATATCATTCTGTTCAAGGGTTCTCAGATCTAATAAGTGTCTTTTGATTTCATTTTCTTCACAAAACATGTTAAACTAATTTGACATAAATTCTCCTCCTCTATCTAATCTTAAAAATTTAATCTTCGTATCAAATTCATTCTCAATTCTATCTTGAATATCTTAAATTTATCAAATGCCTCTTATTTCTCTTTAAGAAATGCAACCCACATAACTCTAGAAAATTCAACAACTGGAATCACAAAATACCTTTCACCATAGAATCCTTTAGTCTGTGTAGGATCATTGAGATCTATGTGTACAATCTCCAACTTTTTTGTAGTAGGTAACTTCTTGTAGGTTCTATTATGCTTTGCTAACATACATTTCTTGCAAATTGTGTTAATAGGATTTACAATATTAGGAAAATCTCTAACTCTAAACATACTAATAGTCTTCACAATACTGTCAAAGTTTACATGAAAAAATCTCTTATGTCATAACCAACTTTCATCTACCTTGGCAACCAAAAGTGTCATTTTAGTATGATTCAACTAAAATAAATTACCTCTAGATCTAGTTCCTATTCCAATTACCTTTCCATCTTTGTCTTCTCTATGAATTTCAACTAAAAACCTTTGTCCACTAGTTTTCCAACACTCAAAAGATTAAGCTTCAAACCATCAACAAAATATACATCCTCAACGTTAGTTTTACCATCAAGAGTTATAGATCCAATACCTTTAACTTGGCATGTTGCATTGTTTCCAACTCTAACGATGCCTCCATCCTGACTTTTGAAGTCAACAAACATGTTCATATCACCAGCCATATGATGTGAACAACTACTATCAATTATCCAATCAGATTTCTTTTCAAACTATGACACCAATGCTAATTTTTCTATACTTTCTTCTTTAATTGCCACAAATCCAATTTCATCATCACTAGCACTTATTGCTTGTCCATCATAATCACTATCTTCATTTCCATACAAATGCTCCCTATCTTTTCTAGGTTTGCAATTTTTCTTATAGTTTTTCTCTCTTTTAGGACACTTAGATCCATAATGACTGTATTCATCATAAGTCCAACATTTAAAGATTTTCTTACCTCCTTTTTCTCTTCTTACTAGAAGAGCTACTCCTTCAATCTTTCTATCTTTCTTAGATCTATTGTTGCGAGAAAAATCTCCTCTTGCATTTGTGCTTCTTGATAAATTAGGTTGAATATTCAAGGCACTAAAAGCTATCTCTATTCTAGTCAACTCTCTGGATTGTCTAAGCTCATTCTCAACTACTTCAAGTCTTCCAAGAAATGTCTCCTTTGTGAAATTTTTGTTAAAAAATATCAACAACTGTATCATTTGAATTGTTGACTTAAATGGTGGTCTTAAGCTCTTCAATATCTTCCATATCACCTCGTCATCTTCTTTGGTTCCTCTTTGAGATCTAATGCCTGTAGTAATTTCTGATATTTTTCCTAAGAATGTTCTTACATATTCATCTTCATCATTTTAGCATCTTTAAATGCACAAATCCAACTTTGTAGCCTCAATTTCTCATAATGGTCATAACCTTAAAAACTATTTTCCAAAGCTTACCAAATCAAATGTGAAGTAGCAAGTGATTTTACCTAATTATATTGAATTTTAGGAAGTGTAGTCAATAGTGCTTCTCTAGCTCTCATGTCACACATAAAAAGATCTCTTTCTATCTCGGTACAAGTTTCCAAATCCTTTTTAGCAATCATTGTCTTTGCTGATTTTGTCAAGATCCAATATCCTAGATTGATACACAATAGATGTTTCTTCATCTTTTCCTTCTAGCTATCATAATTTGTTCCACCAAAATTTGAACTATCTTTCCTTAACATGTTCACCCTGGATCTCCCAAAGCTATTAAACTTTATCTTCAAGCAGCTAATTCTCTAATACCAATTGTTATAAATAATAGTCCACCAAGATAACTAAGGGCTGGGGGTGAATCAATTATCCAACAATTAAACCATTTATCTTCATTAAAAAAACTTAACCATTCACCCAAAGTAAATAATAACCATACAAAGATGCACATAAATAATTACACTAGATTTTTTGACTAGGAAAACACCAATGGGAATGATGCCCACAAGATGATGTAATAATATAAATATTCCTTGTTAGAAGATGGACCCTATTAGGAGTCTATTACAATATTCAATACATATGATCCCTTGTTAGGAGACTTTTAATTCCTATTGGGATATTCCAGCCCTATTAGGAGTTGTGTCAACCCTGTTAGGAGGTTTAGTACAATGTATGCAAGATGAGCCAACTACACAAGCATGCAATTTCAACTATAAAAAGAGCTCACTTCTCAAACAAGTAATTTACTATTATGTTCTTTCTTTTGCTCTATCAAAAGAACCAATTAGTTTCAAACCTTGTACACCAAGTCATGAACCTTGGATCCAATTATCAAGCCATGGATCACTCAGCAAAACCTTGATGATAAAGTTTCCTTCACTTTTTCTCTAATCTACTCAACTTTACATTCTACTCTTACTTTTTCTTATCATCAATCAAAAACATATCATACCATACTACATGATAAAGGAAAATTCCCTTCCTTTATACTGTGTCCATAATACAATTCCATGAGTTGGTTGGCAAACCTTCTCAATTAATCATTATAGGACCACATTAAGAACATGCTACACTTAGCAATAACATCAATCTTCCACCATGTAACTTGAATAAATTTCCATAAATGCAATATTATGATGAGTGAGCGTAGCCACATCATCACAACATGTATTCTTCATATCCTCAACCTTGATTCTCAGAATAACAACTCTACTAAGAGATATAACAAGTTTACTATAACATGCCTCTATAAACTCTATCTTAGAATAGACATCACCAAAACTTACATAATTTCTTTTAGACTTATCATTTCTTCATCTGACATTAACTGCATATACTAGAAGTATCTCCATAACCTTAGATAGTTAGAGTAATCAATAGTCATCCATACCAACTTGATCTTTTTGTTGTTCTTCTGTCAGCTACCACAAAAAATTGCTATGTTGACATTAATGACAAGCTCAGTCATGAATGTAGCATATCTTCATAGTAACATATCTACAATACTCCTACATAGGAATATCATCAACATTCATGCTTCCAAAAATCTTGCAACAATAGTGAATAGAAATGATATGAAATTTTGTGTAACATAAAATGTAATACATAATTAATAAATTATTTCCAACAGAGACTATATTACCACTTATGCTCAAATTTATCAGATAATTCCTTTAGTAGAAAGTTGGCAATCTCAATTGGAGTTTGTTTGAATGTTGCCATCATGGCATATATTGACTCCTCTACTTGGTTCATCTCAACTTTTCCAAGTTTTTCAAACTCAATATGTGTGAGACTAGATAAATCAACATTATTCTTTATGTTATCACATATATTGACTAGATCTGAGGAAGGGTGATGACTTACCACTTTGAATTGGCTATTTTAATTAAATTTTATCCTCTCTTCATCAAATTTCGTTAGAGCTATATATTTTCTCTTTGTTCTATTTTCAGGCTCCTCTTCTTTGCTAGATAATCTAGACCTCTTCTCTTTATCTTATCTACCTCTTGAGCCTTTTTGGTAGTAGCTCTTGTGCTGGTTCAAGTTGCTTGAGCTGTAGGCATAGGTTTTTCAACCTTCTTTTGATTTCTCACTATTGGATTCTTGGCTTTTCTATTATTTTTATTGGGTGCTTCATTCACTTCTTCTCCCTTGTCACCTTCTTCAATTTCTACCTCTTTTACTTGATCTTCCCCTTGACCTTGAGCTAAGGCTAGTGGTGCTTGAGTAGGTATATCCTCTTCTTCATCATCATCATCTTCTTCTTTTTCATTTTCCTATACTCCACCAAATTTCTCCTTAAGCTTCTTGACAATTTTTTTTTATTTCTTAGACTAAGGCAATCTTCAAATATATTGGTATCTTAGATTTAGCCACATCATCATTCCCAAAGGTAGTAGCCTTAGAATCTACATCTTCTACAAGTAATGTTGTTATTGCTCTAGAGGCTTCATCAACATTGATCTCATAGCCTAGTGGCCTTAGCCACCTTACCCTTAGAATAGCAGCTTGAACATGTAAAATCAATGTCAACTAGAAAGAAAACATCATTGAAATGTTTTTCAACTAGTTAAACTAATACCCTTAGTCTTTTTTTCATTGACTACTTGAAATCTTCAAAGTAGCTAGTTATTACTGACTCAAAATTGTTTCTAATTTTCTCAATAAATCCACCTATAATTTGTACTACAATAGATCTATTTATTTTCTATGCAACTTCACCAAAATTATGGAATTTTTTCTATACATACAAGAATTGAACCAAATTTACATTGTGCACTCTTAGTCTTCCTTATTACTCCCAAAGTTTTTGATAGTTGTTGCATCTACAACTCAGCAAGGTCATAGGTATGATCTTTCTTATCTATCTTGTAGCTCATGTCAATATCAATAAAAGGTACACTATTAAGCCTACTAAATTGATAGAATTTATGTGTTATAGTCCTCACTACAAAAGAAATTAGGGGATCTAAGATAGTGTCAATTGTCATTCCTTGTTTGTTCCACACTACCCTTGTATTCCTCTCAATAACTTCCTTAGGTTCACTCCTCATGGTTTTAGGTTAGTCTAGGGTTGGATACCTTGTTACTCTATGTACAATTTTCTTTGCAATTTTCATCAATCCATTATCCAACCATATAGAATTATCATAATTCTTCTTAGGACTATCTTTGTCCATTGAGTTTTGAAGATGTTAGAGAAATCTAGGGCATGGGTTAACCCTTTTCTCTCTACAATTTTGAATTCATCTTTCAATGCTCCATTTTAACATAATATCCTATAGGTTTCCCTAATCTGCATGCCACCTATGCTACCCACCTTGCATGTATAGCAACATCTCACATCTTGAATCATCAAAACTTGAGGTGCTATCATCGATAACACACCAAATGAATCTTTCTTGTAAGCAATATCAAGAATGGCTTTAAAGTTTGGTTGACTAATCTTATTTCTTATCAATTCTATATTCAAAACTTATTTACCCTCTTTAACCTTAGGATCTGAAGAGGTATATGCCATTATGAAAACTAGGTTTGCAAAAATTCAAATAGTGTAGCTCAACACACGATAAATACCTTTTTTAATCTACTGAGATAGTGTTGAGAAACTATTGAATCCTATTTTCAAATTCTTGGAATGATCTCTCCAATTTACCTTTCACTATTTTTTCTCTTCTTCAAATTTAAATGGTGTCAAATGAGTAGAAATCGATCATATAGACATTAAAACCTTTCATTTAATGCCTATTGCTACAAAGCTATAAGCTTAGCTTCAATAGAGATTTAAAATCACTAAGCTTCCATGGAGTTTCATCATGCCTAACAACCTCTACAAGCTTGGTCTACACTATCACCTTGCAATAGCTTGACATCAACTAACATTTCACCTGACAACAATAGTGAAACTTTTCATGCTTGGAAGTAACATGAAAATTGAAAAAACTCAAAGATTACTTCTAGATTCTTAACAACACTTTGCATCTTTCTCTGCAATATAATCTTTCCATAACTCAATCCTTCGAACTAATGTATAGTATATATTTTAAATATCAATCCCACACATACCTCTTGATTGCTTAATTAGAGGTGTTGTGATCACCTAACCCATTGGGTGAAGTGATCCCATCTGAACTTGATGTGTTGCAATCTTCCTTTCTCTTCCATGTCTTATTCATCTCATCTCTAACATTCTCAACATTTTTCTTTCCTTTTCCTTTGTTGAACTCATTTCTAAGTGCCTTTGACCATGTTAGATAATTCTTGCTTGTGTGACTAGTCTTCAAATAGCTAAAACATGTGGTTTGACTCAACCATCTTTTGTAGTCACTTCTAAAATGTGTTCTTATCCAATTTTTGGAAACTTTTCCATACTCTTAACTATAGTGACAACTACACCTAGTATTATAATACCAATTATAAGAGTTTCTATTGTGCTTTACCTTTGTCTACTTGTTTGATGATAATTTAGGCTTGGATCTGCACTCATATGCTCTATGTCCATACTTCTAATAGTTATAGCAATATCCTTCAAATCTTTGTCTTCTTATGGTCTTGGTTCTATATTCATGTGCCTAACATCCTTGTTTGTTGCATTTGTGGCAATAACCCATGAACTTCTACTTAGGATTGTAATTTTTAGTCTTGCCTGCAAACATTGGCAGTATAACCCATCTTACCATAATTATGACAAGTAGGTTTGGAGTTCTTAACTTTTTTTACTTCTTTCTTCACCACTTTTGGATGATTCTCCTTCTTTAGTACCAATGTAACCCAATCCAGAAGTATCACTATTGGATCTAGGGGATCTCAACAATTATTCAAATACTTGATGGCTTCACTAGGTTTGTTGAAACTTTCATAAAATTATTTTTCTCTTTTCAGATCATTTCCCAGTTGTTCATTCTACAACTTTAGTGTTGTAATCTGAATATCCTTTACATTTAGTTCATGATTTGAAATCATCATTTGACTCAAAGTTTCTAATTACATGTTAGCAATCCTATTTACCTCTAATGTTTTCTCGTCTAGTCTATTGGTCCAACAAAAATTCATCTTCAATCATGACTTTGTCCTCTTCATCTTTCTTCTTCTGCTCAGTCACCTCACATAGCAATATTGATTGAACTTCTTGTTCTATCTTGAGATTTCTAACCTTTTCAGTTAAGATTTCATCTTTTTATCAGATTTGCAACTGTTACATCAAATTCATTAGTTTTTCTATCTGAAAACAATTCATTAGTGTCAATATCTTGGTATTGTGTATCATTCTCTTCAATAGCTACTTCCTTCCTTCTTTTCAATGATCACTTTAACTCATCTCTTTCTTCATTTAGCTAATTTAGGGAAAGTTATATTTCAATTGTTTGGTTCTTAATAGTCTTTTCCAACTTGTAGACTTCCATCTCCAAGATCTTTCCTAAAATTTGTAAAGCTTTATTTTCTAGAGAACTAAGCTCTGATTTCAATCTTTGGAAATACAATAGGGATGTAAACTCTAAGAGTGGGGGTGAATCATTACTTAAAACTTTCAACCTCAAAAATATTTATCACACATCCATCTCATTATATATGCATATAAACTTAAATACCAAATTAAGCATATACATCCATAGCATGAAAGTAAAACATTCAACACATGTATGACACAAGATGTTTGGTTACCTAGCAACCTTTCAAGTAGAAGGTAAAATTGGGGTTGGGATGAAACCCACAAATCTTTACTACTGCAATAATAAAGTGTATCCAATAAATGTTACAATGTTTTAATCATGAAACATGATCTACCCTATGAAAGGTCTACCCTGTCAAAATATAAGATTGTTAGATCTTACCCTGTTAAAGGATTTCAACACCTTGTTAGAAGTGTGCCTAGTAAAAGGACTTTAACTTATAATGAAGTAAGCACCTAGTTAAAGGATTTATAAAATCCTATTAAGACTACTCTATTAAGATATTTGACTAATTCACCTATTAAAATGTATCGGCAATGATCCTTCTATTAGCACTATGTTTCTCGATGTTAGATCACCTCTTTTTTGATGTATATTTGATCCTTTCTAATTAGTTGTTTCTTTTTTGTCTTCTAATTTCTTTACCCTATTCTCCTCTAACTAATTTTGCAATGTATTTCAAATCATAACTCCTTAGTCACCATGAATTATGTGTTGATGCATGAAAATTCTCTTCAGTTCTCCTTAATAATCCATAAAAGATTTAGGGTTTGTCCTCCTTAAGAAGACCTAGGTGACTTAGGGTTAGGTATGAATCAAAAATAGTGATTCACCCATATTGCCACTTAATCCTTTCCTTTATCTAATTGGATGCATGTAATGCATAGGAATTCACAATTAAGATTCATCCTTATCATCTAAGATTGTAAAACAATTTTTAAATTGGCCCAAACATGGTTTACATAGAAGTTTGTGCCTTATCAAAAACTATGTCAAAATTGTATAACTCAACACTTGAAGTCCCTGATGCTTGGCATCAACTAGAACTTCAATGTTGTAACTCGATCATTGAATGACTTAGCATCTATTGTTCACTCAACATCTCAATAGCTTGGGACATACTATCTGCTTGGCACTTAAGTGACTTGACACTTACTAATTACTCAACATATACTATCTGACAACTTATGCTTGACATTTATTACTTGTTCAGCATGAACTAAGTAAATGACTAAGTACATTATCACTCATATGTCAAAATCAATCTAAGATCAACATTTCCTTCTCAAATATTGCTAATTACCACTTAAACATTTGGAAAGCATCAGATTTCTATTTTAAAAACCTAATTGTCATCATCCTAGAATAATCATCAATAGATATCATAACATACTTATCAATTTTGTAGCTTTCCATATCAATTGGTCCACACAAATCAATATAAACAATCTCCAAAATTCCTTTAGAGTTGTGCGAAACTAGACTTTTTCATTCTTCCTAACTAACATTGTTTGTAAATTATATTGTCATGTTTCTTCAAATCAGGCAAACCTTTGTCTCTTCTCATGTTACTGATACTAACCAAGTTATCAAAATTAACATGACATAACCTCTTGTGCCATAACCACATCATCAAATTCTACAACTAGACAAGTAGCATCATCCATATCAAGGTGGACTATATTAAGTCTACTTTGATCACCTTTTCCCATTAGTTTTCCATTAGTATCATATATCTTAGCTATCTTGTTCTCAAACTCAACCTTGCACATGAACTATTCAGTTGTGACACACTAAAAAAATTAAAGTCCTTCAACATAATAAGGATTGTCACATAAAATATTTTATGTGAGTTTGATAGAACCTTTTCATTTTATCAAATAGGGTGCATCATTACCAAACCTTACACTATTTCCATCATAATAATTCAAGGTAATGAACTTACGTTTATCTCCATTCAAGTGATGTGAACACCCATTATCAATTATCCATCTATCATTCTTGTTCACACAAGACACTAGTGTAGTTATCTCATCCTCATCACAATCATCCTTCATTGCAACACACACCACTTCATCATCATGATCATCAGATCCATCTTTGGTTTCCTCTTTTGCAATGTAGCAAGACTTCTTGCCTTTATCTTTGTAATGTTTTTTGTCTTCATCTCTTCAACTTCTGTATTTGTTTCCACCTCTATTGTTCTTCTTCTCTAGACATCTAGCAGAAGTATGACCAACCTCATTGCAATTAAAATACATGATAGGTAACTTACCTTTAAATTTTCCTTAACCTCTATGAAATCTCCTTGCTAGTAGTACTTCAATTTCTTCTACATCCTCCTCATCTATATCACTATCATTGGAAAAATATTTTACCTTTTTCTTCTTCTTCTTCTCATTAGGTTCCTTTAATAATATATTTTCTTTGAAAGAAGATTCAACATTTTTAGATTTGAAGTATAACTACAAGATCCCTCCAAGGATGCTTTCATCATCCAAGGGTCACAGACCGACCAAAAACCCTGATTTGAGAAGTGGAACGCATTAGTTGTCCCGTCTAATTGGGCAAGAAGAGTCAGAGAACTGAAATCTTTTTAAGATAAGACCAAAGAGTCGGTGGAAAAAAGAAGAGCTTTTTGTTCTTGGTTCTTTTGGAGTTTGAATTCTTAAGAACTTCAAGAATTCCTAGGGTTAACAACTTATTTCTTTTGGGAGGAGTTGCTCTTTGGAGAGCACAATACAATGAAAAAAGTGACTACCTACCAAATCTTCAAGAATCAAATTAAAACTTGGTATACATCTCAATTCTAGTATTATAGAAACTCTAATAGCATAGATGGGTAGAAATATTCTCAAAAAAAAATCATAAATAGTTTCATCATCTATCTTATCAATATATCATCATATAGCATTAACAACCTTTTATCCTAGAGCAATATTGATCAAAATTCTCACCTTCTTGCATCCTCATATCATAGAACTTACCTCTAAGATTTTTACATTTAGCTCTCAAAACATTTGCATCACCTCTAAAGATGGTGTGAAGATCATCCCACATCTTCTTTGTAATATCACAATCCTTGATGTCATCAAACTTGCCATAACTTAGGGTAGAGGCAATTTCCAACATTTTTTGATTGTGGTCTTTCTTCTTTTTTAGATCTTTAGCTATTAAGAATCTAGTGGGATCAACATACTCATTAGTGATAGTATATTTTGCATGGTCTTCAAGAACTCCTAGGTGTAGTTTCATCAAAATTTTCCATGCAGGAAAGTTTTCCTTATTAAGCTTGGGTACCTCACTTTTTGACATCTTGATCTTTTTCTTCTAGTACCTTCAAACTAGTCCTCTTAAGTAGATGGCTCTGATACCAATTGTTGGAATTCTTTAGAATAACTGAGAGGGGGGATGAATCAGTTATCTAAGGCCTAAATGTACAAATAATATTTTGCATATCTTAGTGAACCCATATTAATAAAAACATATTTATGCATGCATCCATTAGATCATACAATCACTTAAACTTTGTAGGTTACTATCCAATCAACTTTGCAAAAATCTAAGAATGAAACATAACAGATTCAATAACACATTTGACACAATGATTTTACATGGAAACCCAATTTGGGAAAATCAACCAGTAATATGCTACTCATTTTTACTCTTTTGAAGTGATGCCCTTTGAAAGGCCAACCCTATTAAAGGTTACACTACACATTGTTAAATGTGACCTAGTTTGAGGTTTTCAATCACCTTGTTAGGAATGAGCCTTATTAGAGGACTTTAGATCATTCACTTGGAATGTCACTCAATTAAAGGATTCACAAATGACTATTAGGTGAACCTTAATCCAAAGGATTTACCCTAAAGTGGTACAATGATTAGAAAGTAATAGTAAGGCTTGATCTGATAACAAATTAGAACTCACTTGCAGATTATAGATCTTTGTTTCAGTCCTCCATTCTATTTGGCATTCATACACTTTATCTCTAATAGCTTGTTCACCCTTCATTTTGAATTTATACTCTTTAAGCCTTCTTTCTTTGCTTACCAATAGCAGTCTTCTATTCTATCTCTAAATGAAGAAATAATTTAGACCTCTTTTCTAACATAGGTTCTCAAACATTTACCAACCTTACTTCTAACTATCCATCTCTATAAATAGAACATTAAGATCTTTTGTCGTATATCCTCTATCATCTATTTTAAGGTTAGAGAGGATTAGGTAGGATTTAATGAATCTACCAATATTTTCATTGTAGTCCCTTCTAGTAACTTCTCCTTCAATCCTCTTTTAACTTTCCTCAAAATGGTTTACCATGAATTTTGTGCCACCAACTCATCATATTTATCTTTTACACGATTCACAAAATTCAAGAAAACAAAATAATATTCTTAGATTCATCAAATATATGATTTAACATGAATACTGGCACTCGGCATTGATATGTTGTCACTCAACTTCCAAATTGTTCTTCCACTTATCTTCAACTAGATCACTTGGCAAATGCTAAAGTTTACTGGTGCTCAGCATCAACTAAACTTTGCTTGGCTTACACTGTATCACTTGGCATACACTAAAATTTGACTTTTCTTTACTCCAACTAATATTCTACTTAGCTTGCACTAACTTTTCTTGGTACTTATTGTCCACTCAGTCAAGCTTGGTAGACTCAATTATTCTTACTTGTCTTTTAGACTTATTTAGTATATCCAACCTTTACAACCTTAAGTAGATAATCAATGCACTATATCATCACTATCTTAATTGATATTTGTACTCCTTTTTCATACTATAAGTTAACCTTTTTCTCTAGATGCTTTTGTTATCTCATTTGATCAACTCCTCTTCATCAATCAAACAAATTATAGTACTCAAATCAATGAAACAATTATCTTACTAGCAAGTAGTAGGGTTGACATCAGTGATAAAACAATGATTGAAATACATTCTAATACTTGTATCAATCTATTTTTAATAGTAACTATAGGCTTAATAAATTTCATCATGGTGTTTTTCAACTAGGGAAGAGGGTATCATGTATCTCTAGTTCATGCTCTCCTTAAAATTCTCAAAATACTCATTCATCACATCTCAAAATTATTCCCTAGTATTTGAATGTACTCCTTAATTTGATAGATAATAGGAGTATCAGTTTACCTTCACATTATTTGTTATCAATTTTATTGTGTTTACCTTCACCTTGGTCTTCCTCTTAATGCTTGTTGAGCTTAAAGCTATTTTTGTGTAGTGGGGTTTCAGCAAGTATTAAATCTACTCAATTAGTTGCTTCTTACTTAATTTGCTCTTGAATTTGCTCACAAATTATCACCAAAAATCTTCTATAAATTTTTCTTAGCTCAAATTTATTAAATCAACTCATACTTCTTTGAATATAGGGTAAATAATGAAAATTTAAAATTTTATTATAGACAATAAAAGTCACCTTTTTTACCATTAGGGAACATTAAATGTACTATACACCACTAACTATTGTATTTAATGAACTCAATTACCTTTAGTATCTCAATCATGACATACTTCCAAAATTGTTCAGGTGAATTAGTAGACTTGATTCATACTCAATTAAAGTATGTTCACATCATAAGTATAGCTCACTCAATTACCATTGTTAGTACATGGTCACCAAATAGTTCAATTAAGCTCAATAGATTGCAATATTCCATAATAAATTATCCTAGTGCACCAAATTTAATGTAGATATGAACTTCCTTCCATTTCATTCTATGAAATGGTGTTGGATTCTTCAATGATAGTGGATTTCCTAACCTCCTTATGTAATTTAGTTAGAGATGGAAGTTTCACCTAATCCATCGGATGAGGTGACCTCATTTTTGTGCTTGATGTCTCATTTCCTTTCATCTTCCTTATCATTTTCTTGTTCATTTTTTCACACATTTCATCTACACCCATTTTTCCTTTACCTTTAGAATTTTTATCATTTGGTGCTAAGATTCAATTTCTATAGAGCCTTCTTAGATGACCAACCTTGTGACAATTATAATATGTCATGCCATTGTTTCTCCATTTACAAGATCTTCCTCCAAAATATAATCTCATGTAGTTTGTAGAAATATGACCATACTTTTCACATGCAATACATGAATACGATGTGTTGTAATCCCAATTGATAGTATTCCCCTTCTTTGTCATTTTCTAATTAGAATTCATCTGTGATATGAAACTTGTAACTTATGTCCAAACTTATTGCAAGTAAAGTAGTACTCATGAAATGCATGATATGCTTCTTAAGTGTTCAGTAAAATTGGATCTACACTCAAATTCTTGATGTCCATACTTGTTACAATGATAGAAATAACCATTGAACTTGGGAGTGACATTGCTCTTACCACTTTTGCTCCTATATACATTTTTTTGTATCCAGACTTTCCACAATGATAGCATGTTGGTTTCTTTGGCTTTGGATTCATGTTATTATTCCTTTTCTTGGCCTTCTTTGATGATTCACCTTGTTTTGTAGTAGATTTCTTAGTATAACCAAGGTCAGATGTGTCTCTTGGTATCCTCTATGCTCTAATTTGTTCATCCATTGATTTGATACTCTCTTGTGATTTTTTCATTCTATCCATCAAAGCTTTCTTGACCTTCATTTTTTTGTGGTTCCACAATGCATGCCCCATTCCCTAGTAAGAATGGGGACCCTCCTATCATGTTCTTTTGGATCTTAGGCTCCTAATACAGGATTTGAGAAAATTATTGGGGTCTTACCTAGTCCCCTTAATTACATCTAAGGTCCTCACTAGGGAGTCAAATTTTGAAGGAATATGTTCTTTTTTTGAAAAGGTCAAAAAATCAAAAGACAAAAAAAACAAAAAAAAATTGCACCCCTACACAGCTGCCCAATGTTCACCTACATAGGCACGCATTGGTGCATCACTGAAGGTGAGTGGGGTTATTTAAACCCCACATCCCTCCCCCCACCTCACCTTACTTCATTTCCAACTTGTAACTCCCTCACCTTTATTTCTTCTTCGGTGCACACCAAAGCTCTACAGCCTTTACATTTTGCCAAGTTCGCACCTAACGAGGTGTGCTAACTTGTTGTTTCTCTAAGAAAAAATTTAGGGGTATGGTGTCTAGTCATGCACCTAATCAAGTGTTCTCATATTAACCTCCCCCATATATGCACCAAATTTAAAATAAATGCAAAAAAACAAAAGGGGTGCATGGTAGCGCACATATTCTGGTGCGCTACTATGCATCCCCATATGCAAAAGCCCCCCAAATACAAATGATGGGTGTGCACTTGCACACCCAACTTGGAACACCAAAACCATTGCAAAACTAAGGGGTGTGTAGTAGCACACCTAGCTTGGTGCACTACTATGCACCCCTTCCCACATATACAAAAAATAAAAATGCAAAAAGGGTGTCTAGTTGTGCACTTGATTTGGTGCACAGCTACATACCCCCCAAAAAGGACACATAAAAAAATTTCTGACATAAAGATATAATAAAGGGAGTGTACATTTGTGCACCTAATTTAGTGTGCAAGTGTGCACCCATTCAAAACACCTTACTTTTAAAATTTTGTTTTAAGAGAAAAGAGGAGTATTGGGTGTTTTTCATACTTTTAACTTTTTGGGTTTTTGTTTGGATGAGACTAAACATTATCATTCTTGATTTTGAACTAATGGACATTTTTCTTTTACCATTATGATATAATGGCATCTTCATTTGGTGAGAAAATGGCACCAAAGCCCATTCTATTTAAGTTCCAAGGTGTGCCATCCAAGTCCAGATTCTAGGATGATTATGCAAAGATAAAGGATACTTATTTGGGACACACTGAGTTAAGGGAGTTTCTAAGAATTTACAATAAACCCATAGAGAGATCGACTATGATTTATACTTTATACTGATCCAAGTTGGCTAACACAGCTTCACACCCAATCCTTAGAACTCATAATGACACTTGCACAACATTTTAAGGAAAGGGTAGTGAAGAACGTGACTAGAGAAGTTGTCCTTGACCTCTGAACTAACAAAATTGATGCTCCCCTACCCATAGGTGGTTAATTATGTGGTGTTCAATGTTCACTAACAATCATGGCTTTTGGTGCAACGAAAAATGGGCCCAACACATATGAGGTAGCAGAAAGGTGGTATAGGGAACACCTAAAAGAGGCTACAAATATCATTCAATCTTCTTATCTCATTGAGAAGACTCCTCTGGGGAAGATAATAGGAAAGGTAGCTATGACAAGAGGATATATTAACAATGATATCAGATACTCAATCATTCTTTTGGGCAGGGTGATGGGTCTACCAAAAGTTGGGCACTTGAATTTTTTCATGGTTAATTTTATTGAGACTATCAAGATGGTAAGGATGCCACTTGATTGGGCCACCACATTGAGTGAAAAATTGTGTGAACAATTGGAGGTAGTCAAGGACAAGAAGTTCTATATGACTTCATATATGGTGTATCTGCTAGCTACTTGGGCAAAAAACTATCATGGATTGTACAAATGCGGCATCATGCAAAATCCCAATGCTTGGCCTTATATTGTCTACTCTCAATTGGTGAAGAAGAATCTCTCAAGACAAAGAAAAGAATATAGAATCATGAATGATGTGTTAATATTTTTTATCATCTTATTCATAGAAGGAGACTATGCAAAAAGATTATCTGATGATGAAATAGTACAAATAATAGATCTCGAGGCCTATTACATTCAGTTCAAAAAATTCACATATGTAAGGGTACCTAGTGCCACTATCAATCCAAAGAAGCTCCCTATATATCTTAGTCATAGACTTGTCTTATTGGAGATTGCATGGTAGATTGATTTTACTTATGATAGAGTAAGGAAACAGCACAGGTTGTGTTGGATGTGGCCCCTAGTCATAGGACCATACCAAGTTAAGTGGAAGCAAGATATTTCATCTTTTGAATGAGAATGGGATTAGTATCTCCTTGAGGAATACAATTCTCCAAGGCCATGCTTCGATAATATTGGAAAGGTACAAAGTCTAGCAGGCAAAGAATTTTAGCATGAAGAGGCTATCAAGGATCACTAGATGAATGCAACAAATGACTACGATGTCCATATAAAGAATTATTGTAGGATGACTTTGTATTTGGCTAAAAAGGCTTTAAAGGTTCAAATTCCTGAGGAGATACTAAAGTAGGACATAGGGGAGCTATTGGAACCTCTATTTAATATAGATAAAATTGGGGAAAGGCCCATAATGAATGTTGAGGTGCACTGGGAGGAGAGTGATGATATAAATTATAGGGTAAGGAATGTCATTAAGATGATGAAGGATTCAAGAAACCATTTCAACTTGATCCAATACCTAACACAATATTTTTTCAAGCACAAGCCCACCCTGAAAAAGGTAGAGGAGAGAAGGTTACTATTCCCATCTTTATGGCCCAGTCACCAATAAGGCTAGAAATAGTATACCAACTTGACCACCCAATTGGATACTATCACCCTCTAGAGAGGAAAGGAAAAGGCAAAAGAAATAGGAGTTCTCCTCAAAGGGCCAAAACAAAAGAAGGTGAAGTACAGGCACCTCCTTAGCAATAGGAAGAGAATGTGCATGGGTTAGAAGATACTAGAGATACTCAAGTCTAGGCAGATCCTTAATTGCCTCCAATTGTACCCAGCCAAATAGAGGGTGAAATCCAACAAGTCTTTCCTCCTCTAAAAACAAAAATAGCATCCCCTTCTACCTCCAAGAAATAGACAAAGATGAAGATCTACGTGAAGAAAAGGAAAAGGGTGATTAAGAGAATGGTTCCTTTCTCATCTATCCCCAAACCTATTCTCGAAGGAGAAGAAGAAGAAAAAGAGAAAGATGAGGAGGAAGATGTTCCCCTATAGAGAAGAACCCAGCAAGCTAGAGCCAAGGAACATGAAAAGAGGAGAAGTTCCATGCTAACACTATCATCCACCCTAGAGGAACCTTTGGAAGCTTCTTCCTTAGAAGATGAAGTACAAAAATGGGTGGATGAGTAGGATGTAGAGGGTGATGTTGTGTTTAAAATGTTAGATTTTGACTTCATTCCCATGAGAATAGAGGGATTGGATGTAGATGCCACTAGAATCATAGTGTCGTGATCTTACTCCCCCATCCCCACCACAAGTCATCGTGGTGTATAAGGGCTCGATTACTCCTCTACCTCCAAATTTTAAAGAAGAATATGTTCATAGGAGCCTTCACAAGAGGAGGAGGCATAGTAAATGGTAACTAATGAAGTGTCCAAAGAGGGAGAAATGGTAGAATATTCTCAACCAACCTCTCAAAGACACTAAGGTGCAAACTATAGGTTCCACAGAAATGGACACCATAGAAGGAGAGCCCTCGCAAAGAGAAAGAACTCCAAGGAGGAGTGATAAGGGAAAGGAGGTAGCTAAACATACTCTTTCATCCTTAAGAGGTGGACCTTCAATTGAATGGGTTCCAAGGTGGCTAAGGAAGGAAATTATGAGAAATAGGAAACAATAATTTCATGCTAATGAAGAAGATCTCATTAAATTGGCTGAGGTCCGGAATAAACCTGAGTCCCCATCATAGAAAATGAAAGCAATGGCATTTATCAATAGCACACAAGATCAATATTTGTTCTCTCAAGTGGCTATCCCTCCTTTTGATGTAGATGCAGAAAGCCTAGGCCCATAGGATTATCAGATCAGAGAGGTCATGCTTGGGAAGTCCACACTAGATATAGCCAAATTGATGGTTACCATGGGGATAAAGGAAGTTTTCAAGAGCATAGAATACGAACAGGGTGAACTTAGAACACTTTGAAGGCAAAATGAAATCCTAAGAGGACATTTAGCCAAAGTTGTTGGTCCCCTAGATCTTGATCACCCTAAGGAGACTCTACACACTATACTCAGAGAAGGGGGAGGGGTATATCTAGATCCATTTTTGAAAGCCTGTCAGCAATGGTAAGAAAGTTTTGAAGAGAAGGGTGTTTTGATCATCTAAGGGAATTTGAAGTTACTCCACACTATGCAAGATAATGTAAATAAGATGGTAGCAATTTTGAAGTAGGATTTTAGTATAATGGATGAGGTACCTAAATGGAGTAAGAACTTACAATTTTTGCAAGCTATAAAGGGGTAGAGATATAGGATTTTGGTAGATGTATGTATAGTAGAGAAATTGGATTTAATTTATGATTGGATTGAGAAGATTACAGATAGCAATAAAGTAATGGAAACATTACATGTAGAAATCCATTGGCTCAAGGATCAAGCCCAAGAGCAAATTTTGGAAGCAGAGAGGCATTATAGTGATGCATGTTTAGAAATTTTTGAGGATGAGTAATGGGAGAAGTTATTGACTATAGAGGTAGTACTAGAGAGATTCAAGAAGATTTTTGAGGAATCTTCTAATGATGAAGACATTTGGCAAGATTTTAGAATAGAGGAAGCCATATTAGAGTTGGATACCAAACTTAAGGATTTTGCTAAGACTTGAATTGATGTAGACAACTATTGCTAGAAGCTCAAAGAAAAGCATGAGGCTATAGATTTATTGAATGTGGCCAAGATTACTAATATTATAGATAAATTCAAGGGTAAACATCCTGACATAGCTTTGGGATGAAGGGGAACAAAACCCAAAAGCCAAAATTTCAATTTTGACACTTAATAAAATTTTGAGATTTTGGACCCTTTTGAGGTGTGCACGTCCACAAGTCTACAAGTTCATAGGTCCACAAATGTGCAGGTCCACAAGTGTGCTTTTCCAAAGGTGCACCAATAGTTAACTACTAGTTCCACAAATAGAGCTTTCCATGCATCAAAAATGCATTATAATGGTAGTTTAACTCTGACAAACACCCAGTAAAGGATTAGCTTCCAATTTTGGCACTTTTAGACACTTCTAATTCAACTGAAGGCTTTCTTCTTCTTTCTCCTCTCATAAATTCTTTTTTCTATGACATGTAAAGGATCATGCATCCAATTAATGAATATAAAATGGATGGAGTCCTACTAAGCACCAATTAGATTGTTAGTTTGTATATAATTAGTTTGTTTTATTAAATTAAAATCATATTATTGCATGAAGATATGTATCACTCTCAACATAAATTGAGGAGATGATTTCTTATAAATACTCCATTGTAATATGTAATTAAGGTCACCATTATTTTGTAATAATATTATACTTTTGGTGCTCGCATTTGGAGTGTAGTGATTCTTGCCTAAATGTGTCATTGTTTTATGAATTTATGTTCATGAAATTGTGATTGAGCCAAAAGTATATTTCTTTATTTTTGGTTGTGTGATCTATTAATTTTGGTATTTGCTACAATTTTACAAATTCTGTTGATGTATCTAGCTTGAGAAGAAGTTATCGAATTGTACCTGCATAACTTTTTGTCTCGCATGAGCACACTTTCCATGGCCTCACAATTTGATCAAGAGTGAAATATCATATGATTACTAAGTTTATCACCGATGATTGCATCAATGGAATCAAGGAAACATTGCTCCTTATTTCATTAGTTACCCACTAATTTCTTTGAAAGCTCAACTCATAGATGTGTTCGTACCATAGCTTATGTCCATTAGGATTTCAATTTCATGTTATTTGCTTTAAAGTTCTTGTTATTTTCTTTATTAACCCCCTTTTTAAGAATAGGAATTCATGCTAGTTGCATTGTCAGATTGCATTCATTAAAAAATAGAAAAATACAAAAACATAGTTCTTTTGTGTGTGTATTTTGAAATAGTATATAGATTCTACATCTCATCCAAAATCAAAACAAACCAGTAAAGGCCTCCTCATAAAAAAAAACATTTATCTTCAACAGAGTGGATTTCAGTAGGTCATAAGATCACCCAAAACCTTGGAGTTGATCCACAAGATTAACTTTTCAAGAGAGGAGTTCACAAGAACTCCTATCATTTAGCATCGTGCATAATGATAGCTCAACAGAAGTGGCACTAGAAGGAGGGTGCACTTTTGATTATCAAAAATAAGAAAAATCTACCAAAGTTTCAAAATTCCACACTTTTGCAAAAATCTGCACTTTCCACAAGTTTAAAAAAAAATTATGAGTTTTGAGAAATTTAGGTGCACAGGTATAGAGGTACACAAGTGTATAGGTGCACCTAATTTGTGAGAAAGTGTACTTCCATAGAGGTGTGCTTTTTTCCAAAATTGATGCAAACTAGAGGGTTTTTATCTAGAATCCCCATTACAGTGAGCATTGAGATCAACACCAAGTACACTTGAGTTTCTTGACCTTACCCACTTTCACAAACCATGCAGTGACTAAGGGATATCTTGAATCCAACCACTTGCATTCAACATTTCATCATCTTCTTCGACCCCGGCACCACTTCAACCACTGAGTGGAACCCCACATATTCCAATAGTTCCACCACCATTCCAACAGCCTTTAGGTCCACCAAATCCTCCAATGGCCTTTTTTGCAACCACTATGGACTCACCAATCAACTTGAGAGGTGCACTTCATGACCTCCCTAAGAATCCTAAATATTTATGCCCAAGGTTCATTTATGAAGAAATACGAACTGTCAAAGATCACGTCAAAGTATTCAAAGAAATTTGCAACTGAAAGCAGATTGCCAATGAGGATGTGGTTCTTCATTTATTCTCCTATTCTTTGGGAGAAGTTGCCTTTAATTGGTACATTAATTTGCCACTAGGATGTATTGGGGATTGGGATACATTCAAAAAATTATTCGTAGAAAAATTCAAAACTTTCATCAACCCAGCTACGATACATCAACAATTCATATCAATTAAAAGGGACCCAACTAAGGTAGTTTTATGCTTCAACCACCACTTTCACATGGCATACCGCAAGTTGAAAACTCCATACACTATACCAGTTGAAGCCACTATTTGTATTAATCAAAATGCTATGGGTCCTCTTATAGCTATCTTTCTCAGAAGACTTCCTCTAGTGAATATCAATACATTAGAAAAGATCTTTGCAAAAGTGATCACATTCACTAAACAAGACAATCCTAATGGAGGAGGAATGATGCTTCCAGTGCAAGCTGTCAATATGATACCAAAATACTTAATTGGAGTAACCCTAATGCCTATCCAATTCATACCTATGAATCTAGTTTCATTATAGTAGGCACTTTCTCTATAGAACCTCACGCTAACATATCTAGGGTATGAGCCTCTAAAAATTGATTTCTTTGAACAAAAGGCAATAGTTCCTATAGAAGCAGACAAAAACTTCATTTCAAAATTTGGTCAAATGAAAAATCCTATGTCACAAATGAACAATGATTTGATGCATCTAAGATTTTCATAAGGACATAACAACAATTTTCAAAGAAACAATGTTGGTCCCTACAGCAACAATTGTGACCAGAATTATAACAGGAACTTCAACGGGAAAAATAACAAAAACAATGCAAGAAATAATAATGGAGGGAACTACTTCAACCCTCCTGACCATAATAATGGTTTCCAAAGAAAAAACTGGCAATGGAACACCCATCCGAATAATGGAAGTATTCCTGCTGACAACAACAACAACAACATTCAGTATGTAGATATTAATCAATATGATGATAGTCAATATGCAACTAATAATGATGGTTTGTACTATAATGGAAATCAAGAGATGAATTAAAAGCTCACAAGTAAATGAAAATTCTCCTTCTATACAATTCAATGCTATGCTATTGGAATCCTACAATTCTGTGCAAAATGAATAGGTGGAACAATCAGCCAGTGAGGAATTTTCATTCCCATTTAGTAAGAACTAGACCTTTAGCATGAAGAGATGTTTTCCTTTCACAATGATAGTTGAAATATATGCAATCTCAGAAGTAGAAACAAACCCCTAATGGATGGAATTCCTCTAGCTTTACAGCTAACTCCACCTGATCTAAGAGCAAGTAACAATTCAGCACCAATTAAACCACCATCTGCAAGACAACAAAATCAAAACCAAGTGAATGTACCAAAAATATTGAAAAATCTTGCCTAGTCTACTAAAAATATAGTATGATGGAGGACTTGAAATGAAAAAAGGCCAATATGTCCATGTTTGACATGTTGCAAAATTATTCACAACAACAAGAAGCACTTATGAAGAACTTGGATCATACAAAGACTCCTTACAATGTGAATACTACCCCTCAAAAGGTTGTGTCACAAGAAGTTAATGTTGTGGAGGCATTGCCCACTATGTTCAAAGACAAGGTGGAGGTGCCCCCATTTTTGCTAAGCATCAGAATATATGGGAAGAATCTTCACAATTGCCTTATTGATTTAGGAGCTTCATGTAATGTCATGTCATTATCTATAGAGCAAAAGTTAAGGGTCAACCCTCAACCCACCAATCAGATAGTGATACAGTTGGACAAAATAGAGGTGAAAGTCATAAGTGTATTAAAAGATGTGCAAATATAGTTAACAATTGATCCACAAATTCAAGACTTCATTGATATACATGTGGTTGATATCCCAGAGAAGTATGGATTACTTCTTAATAGAGAATAGACGAAGTGTCTAAGGGGATGGTTTTCCATAGATTTCACTCAGCTTTGGTTACGATAGAAAGTTTTGAATGATCAAATCAAAATAGATGCAGAGCCAAAGTTAAAAAAGATGATCACAGGTTACAATTCTCCTAATGAGGTAGCCTTCTTATAAATAGATTTAGGCTCCTACAAGGTGATGGTTTTTGATACAACTTTGATTAGAAAACTAGATAATCAAGATATGGACTCCATGATTTCAACCCCAAAAGATGAGGTCATAGCACAATTCATAGGCCATATGATGACTAACTTACAATGCCTAGGAGAAAAAGTTGTTCCCAATATCCTCCTCCTTCTAGGATTTTTTTGATTACATAAAGTTAGCCATTCGAAGTTCAAATTTTCATCATGTCAAGGAGTAGTCACTAAGGTATTAACAGAAATGGTGGGAGTAAAGAAATTTGATGACCCACAAAACCAACCTACAAAAAACCAAAGTCCTACAAATACATCCAATATTGTTGAAGAAATTGAAAGGGAAATGGAAGATCTAAATGCATCATATAGTGATACCTCTTCAAATGGTAGAGGTTTGTCTTCTCCTCCCCCAAGAATGATTAAAGTATAGAGAAGAACCTAGCTAGCTAGAGCCACAAAATAAGAAAGGAGGAGAAATTCCATGGTAACACTACCATCCAACCCAGAAGAACCTTTGGAAGTTTCTTCTTCAGAAGATACAGTACAACAATGGTTAGATAAGTAGGATGTAGAGGGCGATGATGTGTTTAAAATGTCAGATTTTGACTTCATGCCCACAGGAATGGAGTTAGTTTGGGATAAGATCAGGGATACCCCTATAGGTGAACCCAAATAGGAGGACTAGATGAAAATGCAACCAGAATCATATGGTCCTAATCTTTCTCCCCCATCCTCACCACAAGTCACGATGGTAGATAAAGGCTTAGTTACTCCTTTGCCTCCAAGTTCCTAAGAAGAATAGGTTCAAAAGGAGCCTTCATGAGAGGAAGAGCCATAGAAAATGGCAATTAATGAAGTGTCAAAAGGACAAAAAATGGTAGAATATTCTCAACCAGCCTCTCAAGACACTGAGGTGCAAACTACAAGTTCCATGGAAATGGAGACCATAGAAGTAGAGCCCTCACAAAGAGAAAGAACTCCAAGGAGGAGTGACAAGGGAAAGGAGGTAGTTGAACATACTCCTTCACCATCAAGAGGTGGACCTTTAGTTGAATGGGTTCCAAGGTGGCTAAGGAAGGAAATTATGAGAAAAAGGAAACCACAATTCTGTGCTGATGAAGAAGATCACATTGAATCAATTGAGGTCCTGAATAAACTTAAGTCCCCATCCTAGGAAGTGAGAGCATTGGCATTTATCAACAACACTCAGGATCAAGATTTGTTTTCTCAAGTGGCTATCCCTCCTTCTGATGTAGATGCAAAAAGCCTAGGCCCAAAGGATTATCAGATCAAAGAGGTCATGCTTGGGAAGCCCACATTGGATACAACCAAATTTATGGTTACCATGGGGATAAAGGAAAAATTTCAAGAGCATGGAATAGGAAGGGGCCGAACTTAGAATAGTTTGAAGGAAAAATGAAATCCTAAGAGGATATTTAGCCAAAGTTTTTAGTCCCCTAGATCCCGATCACCATGAGGAGACTCTAAACACTATACTCAAAGAAGGGGGAGGGGTACATCTAGATCCATTTTTGAAAGCCTATCAGCAATGGTAGGAAAGTTTTGAAGAGAAGAGTGTTTTGATCATCCAAGGAAATGTAAAGTTACTGCACACTATGCAAGAGAATGTAAATAAGATGGTAGCAATTTTGAAGCAAGATTTCAATATAATAGATGAGGTACGTGCATGGAGTAGGGACTTATAGCTTTTGCAAGATATTAAGGGGTAGAGATATAGGATTTTGATAGATGTATAAATAGAAAAGGAATTGGATTTAATTGATGATTGGATTAAGAAGACTGCAAATAGCAATAAGTTAATGGAAACATTAAATGTGGAGATCCATCAGCTCAAGGACCAAGCCTGAGATCAAATTTTGGAAGTAGAGAGGCATTATAGTGATGTGTGCTTAGAGATTTTTAAGGATGAGGAATAGGAGAATTTATTCCTTTAGATGTAGTATTGGAGAGATTCAAGAATATTTTTGAGGAAGCTTCTAATGATGAAGACATCTAGCAGGCTTTTAGAACAGAGGAAGCCTTATTAGAGTTGGATACCAAACTCGAGGATTTTGCTGAGACTCGAATTGAGGTAGGAAACTATAGATAGAAGGTCAAAGACAAGTATGAGGCTCTATATTTACCAAATGTGGCCAAGATTATTTAGATTTTAGAGAAATTCAAGGATAGACATCCAGACATAGCTTTGGAATGAAGGGGAACAAAACCCAGAAGCCAAAATTTCAATTTTGACACTCAGTAAAATTTTGAGATTTTGAACCCTTTTGAGGTAAATAGGTCCACAAGTCTATAGGTGCATAGGTCCACAAGTTTGTAGGTTCACTTTTCTAGAGATGTATCAATAGTTAACTACTAGTTACAAAAATAGAGCTTTCCATGCATCAAAATGCATTCTGATGGTAGTTGAACTCTGACAGATGCCTAGTAAAGGATTAGCTCCCAATTTTGACACTTCTAGATACTTCTACTTTGACCAAATGTTTTCTTATTCTTTCTCCTCTCATAAATTATTTTTTCTATGACATGTAAAGGCTCATGCATCCAATTAATAAATATAAAATGGATGGAGTCCTACTAAGCACCAGTTAGATTGTTTGTTTGTATATAATTAGTTTGTTTTATTAAATTAAAAGCATATTATTTCATGAAGATATATCTCACTCTCAACAAAAATTGAGGACAAAATTTCTTATAAATACTCCATTGTAATATATAATTGAGGCTACTATTATTTTACAATAATATTATGCTTTTGGTGCTCGCATTTTGAATATAGTGATTCTTGCCTAAATGTGTCATTGTTTTGTGAATTTATGTTCATGGAATTGTGATTGAGCCAAAATTTTATTGCTTTTTTTAAAGTTGTGCAATCTATTAATTTTGGTGTTTTTTATGGTTTTGCAAATTCCATTAGCATATCTAGCTCAAGAAGAAGTCATCAAATTGTACCTACATAACTTTTTGTCTCACATGAGTGCACTTTTCATGGCCTTGTGATTTGATGAAGAGTTAAATATCATATGATTACTAAGTTTCTCACTGATGATTGCATCAGTGGAATCAAGGAATTGTTGCTCCTTCTTTCATTGGTTACCCACTGATTTCTTTGAAAGCTTAACTCGTAGACGTGTCATTTCCCTTAGCTGATATCCATTAGAATTTCAATTTCATGTTATTTGCTTTAAAATTCTTGTTATTTTCTTTACTAACCCCCTTTTTTAGAATAGGAATTCATGCTAGTTGCATTTTTAGATTACATTCATTAAAAAATAGAAAAATACAAAAACATAGCTCTTTTGTGTGTGTATTTTGAAATAGCGAACAAATTCTACGTCTCATCTGAAATCAAAATGAACCAGCAAAGGCCTCCTCATGAACAAAAACATTTATCTCCAACTAAATGGATTTTTGTAGGTCGCAAGATCACCTAGAACCTTGGAGTTGATCCATATGATTAACCTTTCAAGAGAGGAGTTTGCAAGAATTCCTACTATTTAGAATCATGCATAACAACAACTCAACACAGTTCACTCTTCAGTATTTTATTTTCAATCCTCAACTCAATATTTTTTTCATTTTCCTACCGAGTTTATGGTTTGCATTGAGTATTTAGTATGACATATCCAAAAAAAATTGTGTCAACCTTGAGACCTCTTCATCTTTTGCATCCAATCTTGTAGCTATCTATCTCTTATCTACTACCATCATATTCCTTTCATCTTCATCTTTTCTTTTCTACTCCATTAGTTTGTAGTACCTCAAGGAATCAATTTCATGTTCTTTTTTTGATATTTTCACTTACTTGGTAAGACTATGATTCTTCTCAAGTAGATCAACATTAGTAGCATCAATTTCATCAGATGTGTTTCAATTAGATAATTATTCAATAACTTTCTCCTAGTAGATTGTCTCATTAGTTTGTTGAGAAATTTACTTTATCTTGTTCAAGGATAACTTTAAAATTTTCTTCAATTCATTGATTTGACTCATGGCAATCTATAGTTCCAATATTTAATTCTCAATAGTCCTATCAAATGTGTACTTATGCATGACTTAGATCTTTTACTCTCAGGCAATAAAACCTTCATCAAGAGAGCAAAGCTGTAATACCAATTGTTGAAAATACTTGATAGATAGGATGTTGAGAGAGGAACAAATTAGGTATCCTCTAGAACTTTCCTTTTACCCAAATAATTCATTTTTTGTTCTTTTTGTTACTCAGTAAACATTAAACATATAAAAAATTTCTTACAATTGAAAGTATATCAACTAAATCAAATCCAAGCATAAACTCATGAATACATAACACATAACACATAACACAATGAATTTTTTTATCATAGAACCCATTGGTCATGGGAAAAATTGTGGTAGTGATGGCATCCACAAATCTAGAACTACAGAGGTAAGAGGTTTCCTTGTTAGAGGCACAGTATTTGTCACTTATGGTGACTTTATCTATTAGGATTATTAAATGAGATCTATAAGGATCTACCTTTTACAAGGATTTAACAACACTCATCAAATGTGTACTTGATTAAGAGATTTTCATACAAGACTATTAAGCCCACCTTTTTCAAGGATTTAAGAAACTACTGTAGTGGTGAAAAATAACAGCAATGACCTATAATTACGACTTACTTTTCTCTATTAGATCCACCTCTACTTTGTAGTTATCACCTTTTTATGATAGATATGTAACTCATTACAACTATTTCTTTGTCCTCTCTGAACTTTAGTTGTGACCTTGATTCCTTCGTTACTACAATAATTTCTTCAAAAATACTTCTTCACCAAACTTTTGACCAACAACAACCTTTGAAATGTTCTCAATTGCTCCTATTATAGTATTCTTTTTTTTGTTTCATAACTTGCCTTCTCAATTTTATCTGTGATCTTGATTAATGGTTTTGGAATCATTTATTCCTTCCTTCTATTTCTAATTTATTTTCATTGGTAACTACCTTGGAATTGTATCATATTAAAATGGATGCAATTTCCTTTTAAGACCTTATAGATCCCTCCTCTTTATGAGTCCTTCTTTGAACCATGGATATGCATGTGATCATTCCTCTCTTCCTCTTCTCTCTTCCATCTTCCCACCCTATCTTTCTATCATATTCCTTGGCTTTGTATGGCACCCATGAGGACCTATCCTATTGGACCAAGTTCACTTAGGTCAACCTAGTCTAGACTAGGGTTGACCCAGATTAACCTAGTCCTCCAGGTTGACATAGTCTTTGGCTAGTTCAACCAAGGTCAACCTAGCCCCTAGCAGTTATGAGCTTAGGACTTGAAAGTCCTTGGGGGTTTAATTATTTTATGACCATTATCCAATTCTCTTGTATTTTTTTCCCACCCAAAAACTAATATATAAGAAGATTTGGAGGCTTCATTTCTATATATATATACATACATACATATATATATATATCTATGTATATATATATATGTATGTATGTGTGTGTGTGTGTGTGTGTGTGTGTGTGTGTGTGTGTGTGTATGTATATATATATATATATATATATATATATATATATGTATGTATGTATGTATGTATATATATATAGATATGTATGTATGTATATGTATATATGTATGTATATATATATATATGTATGTATGTATGTATATATGTATGTATGTATATATATATATATATGTTTGTATGTATGTATATATATATGTATGTATATGTAGATATGTATATATATATACATACATATATATATGTGTGTGTATGTATATATATATACATAGATACATATATATACATATATATACATACATACATACATAGATACATACATACATATATATATATATATATATATATATATATATATATATATATGTATGTATATATATACATACATATATATATATATATATATATATATATATATATACATACATACATATATATATATATATATATATATATATATATATATATATATATATATATATATATATATATATGTAATTCAAGCTCTTTCTCTCTAGTGCGGATTTATACCTTTTTCATTCAAAGAGTTCAAGCATTCAAGCCTTTTTCAAGAACTCAAGCAAGGAGATTTCTATCTAGCATTGAAGAATATTTTGTGAGAATTTCATCTTCAAGATCTAGTGTATTGTTGGTCATCAAGGAAGGAGATCCACATTAAAGTATTCATCTTCTTCTTCATTGATGCATATTTATATCTATGACACCATGATGGAATTATGGTAGATTTATTGCAAAGAGTAGAGATACCCTACATTCCTAATTCAAAATCTACAATACAACTACATTACATACACATGTGCAAGGTGAATCCTAACATTTATCTTGTTCTTTACAGTCATTTACATTTACATTTATCATTTATAGTTAATTCATTAACCTAGGACTTGACCAAGGAGATTCCTCATCAAACCCAAACCTCCAAACCTTTCTTTTATGTGTCAATTTATAGGTTGGTAGAAAAAAGGATTATGGATTTAGAACCTATAGTTCACAAGCTTTCTAAATTCACCAACTTCAAAGCCATAGATTACATCAACCTTGTAGAAATTCATCTTCCCAAGTTGACCTAGTCATTTAGTCTTGGATTTTAGGGAGATTTATACATTTCAAGGTGATATTTTCATATTTCATTTCCTTTCCTATCTTTAACCTAGATTTGCATTCACATAGCATATAGATATAGATATAAATTTCCTAAGAAATTAGTTCAATTTCACATTCACACTATCCTATCAAAGGACCAAAGAGAACATATCCTTATATTATATTCCCCCTATAATTTGGATTTAGTTTTAGAATCCTTTCTCTTTTGGATCCTAGCTAATGTAATTTGGGTGAGAAGTGGAATCATATTTGTAAATTCCCATATTTCCCTTTCACATTGCAATTAAATGGCTTAATGTCTCCATAAAGTGGAGGCTTGTAGTCCTATTAAAGTTCTTCTATTTTACCAACTAAACATTTTGGTGAACCTGACTCTATCAACTCTTTCTTTTGTGGTTTTAGATCACTAAATTTTATTTCATTAGGTGTTTAGCTTCCTTTTTTTGAATACGACCTTCTTACCCTCTTTCTTGGAGTTAGATATTCTTCTTTTGGCAATCTCTCTTCTTTGGCCTCAGCTTCACCAACTAAAATTTTTGTTGAACCTGAAAAGTCCCCTATTTTTTATTTTGGAGTTATATCCCTTAATCTCTCTTCTTTGGAGATAGAGCTCCCTTATTTTAGGTTTATATCTTCTTTTGGTGAACCCAACTTATGCCCGTTCCTTCTCTTTCTTCTTAGAGTTAGATTTAGCTATCTTGTGTGTGTTTGGATCTCTCTTTCATGTAGTTTATTAGATTTTCATGGTTAGATCTAATTACGGTTTCCTTTTGTGATCTCCCTTTTTATGAGCTTAACTATATGAAGCCCAACCTATAGCATTCCCATTAGGAAAATTCTTAGACTCATGGTCTCTTTTGATCATGATTCCTTTTTTCTTCCTAGGACTCATGCTAATACATATTTTCTCATGATCTTAATCCTATCACAGAGCATAACTCTTCTCACTCATCCCATGATGATGATGATACTTAGAGAGTTTCTCATTTTCAATTTGATAATATTTCTAGTGAATTTGATAAATTGGAAATTTGGGTTGCTCAAGAAAATCATGATCCTAATAGCATTGTTGTTATTGAAGATCTTAAAAATCTTGTTAATAATGATGATAAAAACCTTTCTATATTGTGTAGCCATGCTAACTCTTTGATAGAATGTAATCAAGAGTTATGATTTCCTCCTCCTTCTACAACCATTTAACCTTCTATCTTTATTTCTATCACTCTTTCAAGCATACCCAGTTATGCTCTTCCTCTTATGACTACTTCTACATAAGTGTCTTCTCCTTTAAGTGTTGGTCTTCCTATTCTTTCACTTCTCATTCCTCTTACTTCTATTCATTCTTCATTACCTTTATATAATGTGCTTCCTTTTACCTTTTCAAACCATTTACTTGTTCCTTCTCATCCTATGTCAATATCTTTACATATTCCTTATGCTTCTTATGCCTTTCCCAATCCATGTAGCATACCTATGCCTATCAGCATGTCTTTTGATCCTACTATTAGTACATGTATTCAAATTGTCTCTACTTTATAACAACTTTCACATTGAACTCAATCCAAGTACAGCATCCCCTACTCTCTCTCCCACCCCCCCCTCTCTCTCTCCCACCCCTACTCTCTCTCCCATCCCCTACTCTCACACACACACACTCCCATCCCCCTCTCTCTCTTTCTCTTTCACACTCACTCTCTCTCAATCTTTGTCTCTTCTCTTCCATCCCCTACTCTCTCTCTCTCTCTCTCTCTCTCTCTCTCTCTCTCTCTCTCTCTCTCTCTCTCTCTCTCTCTCTCTCTCTCTCTCTCTCACACACACACACACACACACTCACACACACACACAATCCCCTAATCTCTCTCTCTCTCTCTCTCTCTCTCTCTCTCTCTCTCTCTCTCTCTCTCTCTCTCTCTCTCTCACACACACACACACACACACACACACTCATACATTTGATGTTGCTAATCCCCTTTCCTTAGATATCCTTCATGTTATTATTTCATAACATGTTGAGGTACCTCATCTTGAGACTTATAATGGTAAGCTATATCTTGTAATTCATGTAAAGACTTTCCAAACTATGTGTAGTGATTTTTCTCATGATTGTAGGCTTATGGATGAGTTATTTTTGTGTACTTTTAGGGATAAACTATTGCAGTGGTATTTCTCTCTGCCTCCTTATTCTATTGATTCTTTTGAGATTTTTGCTAATTATTTCACTTAATATTTTTAGAATACTATTGGTCCACAAGTTTCTTTAACTAATTTAATGAGTTGTAAATAGAGTGTTAAAGAGAAAATTACTCATTATATTGGTAGATTTAAACATTTGTATTCTCATATTTCTTATCATGTGCTTGATCATGATATTCAACCCATATTTATTTATAATTTACAAAAATACATTAGAGATAAGATCCTCTTTGCTAGGTATACCTAATTTTCAAATCTATATGCAATGCTTCACCATTACCACTTACAAGTGAGTCAACTCAAGAACTCTACTCTGATGGATCCTTTTTCAAGTAATAAGAGTGATGGAACTTAATATTCAAACAAGTTTCTAAACCTAAAAATTTCATCAAAATTGATTCTCCAAATATAGTTGATGATCAAGTGGCTACTACATCCTAAGGTATAGCTACTTTTTCCTCTATGTTTCATCCTAATCATCAGTATACTCAATTATCTAAGCCTTTGTCTAAGGTGATGACTAATTTGATTCATGCTCATTTTCTTAACCTTCCTTTTTTTGTCCTATTGATCCTAGTAAACGTTTGCCTAAGTCTTTTGATTCTAATACTTTCTATCTATATCACCGTTAACTAGGTCATGATACTAAAAAGTACTATAGTGTGAAGAATACTAGTCAAGATCTTATTGGTTCTAAGGTTATTTCCATTGATTCTCAAGTTAATTACATGAATAAGTTTTTTGTAACACCTAATCAAATTTTTAAAATTTATACTAATACTTTACCTTCACACTCAATGAATTTTATCAATCTACATTCTTATTCTTATCATTGTATTGATTAGGATGAGAATATTGAAGAAGTGAACCATGTGATTAATGATGTTGAGTTAGACTCACAAACTTCAATTTTCTTCTCCACATGATCCTAAATGAACACCCCCATCATTACCTTTAGTTAGCCCGATATGTTTAAGGTAACTAGTGGTGCTCTTTACATCACTTCTAGAATTTATCATATTCCTTCTCATTGTACTTTTATTGATCCTTCTTCTATTATGAATGTTATAACCAAAGAAAACCTTTTTTAAAAAGGGTTTCATAGAGATACTTATGATTCAACTCTTGTGTGGATTCAAAATTGTAATGGTTTTATCTACTGGCCCCAAGGTTCTATCACTTTATCTATTATTGTTTCAGAGAAAGTTATTAATACTACTTTTTTTGTTATTCCTACTTGTGATCACTTTCAAGTTAAGTTGGGTATTTCATACTTTTCTTCCATGCAAGTTATAGCTTCTCTTGTTCATAAATGCCTTATATAAATTTTTGATGAATCTATTATTACTATTAATCATTCTCTTTATAAACCATCATGTCTGAGAGATTAATTTTTTTTTCCATCTTGTCCTAAAAAACCACCTAATCATCTCAATCATCTCTATAGAAACTTTCAAAAATATAAAATAGACAAGATTATGGAACTTAGTTTTCCTAAGGGTTTTTAATCTCCTCCTTTATTTCCTACTTCACCTATTTCTTCAGTTATTCCCTCTCAACCAGTTGGTGTTCCTTCTTTAGAACCTATGGTTGTTGATCCTATTCCTCTTTCTCTCCTTTGTAAGACTATTCATAACCAACATGCTTGTTAGTGTCACAAGAATGGTCAAGATAAAGTTAAGGGCTAAAGCTCATTATCTTTCTTCTCAACCTACATCTTTGTCAATGTTTACCTTCCTTTGATCAGACTATGTGTTTTTCTTTGGAGGAGTCTACATAATGTAACACTTTACATGATGATTATGTTTATATTTTATATTTTATTAATCTAGATATGGAAGACACTTTTTATGATAGTAGTGATAAAGATTTAATCACTAGGATGGTGATTTTCTTAACATGTTTTCTATGCAACTTACAATCACTCTTAGTAATGAGCATAGTAACTATCAAATTCCTTGCTTAGAACTCACTATGATACCTAGTATTATGGATGTGGTTCCTCTCATGAGTCACCATCTTTCGCCTATCATTTCAGACTAAGACAAGAAGAGCTCATAGAATGCTTGATGTATACTTAATCCATCATGGTATTTTTTAGGGTTCTTGTGTTGTATTTCTCCCATGTTATTTTTTTGTTTTATTTCTTGTCCTTTGATTTCTTTAGATGGTCCTTGTTTCTTTTTTGATCTCAAGAGGATAAAGTGATCACTCTATCATATACATTCTTTTATTTCTATCTCTTTTCTCTTATATGTTGTTTTATACTATGTTGTACTTGTTCTATTATTCATGTCAATGGTATTGTGTAGTCTTCTTGGACACTTATGACATGGTAGCACTAATTCATTTTGTCTCCATGTTATTGGCCCAAAAATACTCTTCTTTTTATCTCTTCTATGTTTTTTTCTCCATCATGTCTTTGTTCTACTTCCTTTGGGGAATGACAATATTTTCATACTTGACATAATATTGCATGTTATCATATGATCTTACCAACCCCTTAGTTAGTAGATCCCTTTTGTGCTCTATATTTTTGTTGTGCTTATTTCCCATGATATTTTTCTCCTCTTGGGGCATCTCATAGTGGAAATATTCTTTTGTGAATGCATTTATATTTTTGTTAAATCTATTTCTCTTGTTAAGACATTTTCAATCACTTTAACATGGGGGCATACACTTCATCCTTAAGTGATTGGTATGATTTCTAAGGTATGACCCAATGTATGTATTGTTATTTCATGCTTTGTCTCTCTTTTGTTTTTTCCTTTTAGTTTCTAGGAACTATGGATAGTTCTTGGGGGCTTGGCCTTTTTTTGGATCTCTCTCTAAACTATTGATAGTTTGAGATTCTTAATCCTTTGTTTTTACAATTCTTTTGACTGCTATTATTCTAGGAATCTTGATGTTGTTTTGATTCCATAATGACACACAAATCCTTATGCTTGGATCACATTTTTATTCTTCTTTTTCTGGACATGGAGTTCCCTTGAATTTGAACCCCTTGATGGACTGACTAGCATGCCACACACTTCTTAGAATATTTAATGTCATCCCCTATTTGCAAAGACATTTCCCCTAGATCTTTGATTTTCCTTGTGTGGTTTATAATAAGGCACACAAACCTTATTGGGAAGAAACTACAACATTTTTTGTTTTGTGGCACTTTTCTCTCTTATTATGATTATGGATATGATGATGACTCAAGTCTATTGGGGGCTTGATGATTTCTTTTTATCCTTATTCATGATAATATTTTCTCTTGTTCTCTTGATCTATTTAATTGTGAGTTTGAGGAAACTCATACTCCCACTAAAGTGGGGGCTGAATGAATCATCTTAAAATGGATGCACTTTCCTTTTAAGACCTTTTAGCTCCCTTATCTTCATGATTCCTTCTTTGGAACATGGATATGCCTATGCTCATTCTTGTTTTCCTTTTCTCTCTTCCATCTTCCCACTCTATCTTTCTAGCATCTTCTCTATCTTTCTGTGGTACCCAAGACTTTTCCTCTTGGACCAAGTGAACTCAGATCAACCCAATCTGGACTAGGTCAAACAAGGTCAACCTAGTCCCTCTAGGTTGACATGGTTATATATTGCTTTCTTTTCTAAAATCTCACATATAAGAAGACTTGGAGGCTTCATTTCAAAAACAATAAGTATCTAAATCAAGATATTTCTCTCTAGTGAGGATTTTTTCTTTTTGTATTCAAGAAGTTCAAGCATTCAAGCCTTTTTTGAGCATTCAAGCAAGGAGATTTCTATCTATAATTGAATAATACTTTGTTAACATTTCGTCTTCAATATCTATGTATTTTTGGCCATCAAGGGAGGATATATGCATTGAAGTAATCATCTTATTCTTCATTGATTCATATTCTTATTCATGCAGCCATGATGAAATTATGGTAGATCTATTGAAAGGAGTGGAGATATCCCACATTCCTAATTTACAATCTATAATACAACTACATTACATACACTCAAGAAACCTGACTCTTAACATTTATTCTAGTCTTTATAGTCATTTACATTTACATTTCTCATTTAGGGTTAATTCCTTAACCTAGGGCTTCACCAAGGTAATCCATCATCAAACCCTAGACCCCAAACCTTTCTTTTTGTGTTGATTTGTAGGTTGGGAGTGAAAAGGATTACAAATTTGAAACCTACAATTCACAAGCTTTATGGATTTTTTAGCTTTGGAGTCACAAACTATGTCAACCTAGTGGAAATATGTCTTCCCAAGTTGACCCAGTCCTTCCATCTCAAATTTCAAGGAGATTTGTGGGTTTTGTTCCTTTCATCATTTTATTTAGAGATTTGTGGGCAGAAGTTCGAAAAAGATTCAAATCTAAAAGTTCTTTAACTTAAATACATCTTCATCTACACATTTCAAGGTGATTTTTTCATATTTCATTTCCTTTCATATTGTTACCCTAGATTTGCATCTTAATTGAGCCGATTGAATTCACATAGCATATGTATTTATATTTCCTAAGAAATTAGCTTGATTTCATATTCATGTTATCCTATCAAAGGGCCAAAGAGAATATTGCCTTGCATTGTATTCCCTCTATAATCCAAATTAAGTATTTGTACCCTTTCTCTTTTGGATCCTAGATAATCTAATTTGGGTTAGAATTGAAATCATATTTGGAAATTATGCTCTTTCCCTTTCACATTGCAATTGAATGGCTTAGTCTCCCCATAAAGTGGAATTCTATAGTCTTATTAAAGAACTTCCATTTTTCTAACTAAACAAGAATCATCAAAAATCTATTTACATTCTTCAAGAAAATCTTTACAAATCTTTACCTCAATTCATGCAAACTATTTTTCTTGCTTGGTAGAATCATATAGCATTTGAATGTATGCCAATTGAAATTATGATGTCATTCATATGTTTCTTGTAAATGCAATGATCTTCCTCACTGATACTCAGTGAACATTCACTTGGTTTCCTCTAGATAACTCAATAAAATATGTGCTCTAGGTGCACCAAATTTTCCTTTACTTAGTGTTAATATAATTGCTTAGTGTGGCTTTACATTTCTCAGTGTAAACTGTGAATAGAATTATATTTCCTCCTTCATTGCTTAGGCATCATAAGGCCCCATTTTTTATGATCATTTTGAAACTAATAGGAAATATGATTCAACATGGTTAATTAGTCCATATGTGCTATATTTACATTTTGGATACATGTCCACAAGGGTACTTGAACTTATGACAACATCTGAGAAAAGATGACTTTTATTTATACATATGTAAGTGTCAATTATGTTTTCTTACATCATTTTTTGTATTTGCAAAGTAAAGCATGGATTATTTTGTAAAATTTATTTAGTGGAAAAATATGCAACATGATGGAGTCCTCATGGATAGAGAAATTAGTATTTACTATGCTAAGGATAGAAACCTTGACCATGGATTTGAACATTGTCGCAAAAAATCAAGGTTCCATGGGAATAGGGGTTCTTAGGATACGGATGTGGGTATGGATATGAGCACATCAAAAAAGAATTCTAATATTATTTGATATTTATAGAAAATATGAAAGCATGATTCATGAAAATGGTTTTTCAAAACAAGAATAGTGATAAAATATGCAAATGTAATGCATTATTTTCAGTTTCATATTTGCAATATGTTTGCAATAATAATATATGATAAAGGTTTGGATGAAAAACCAAAAAGGTGGACTTTAAACATAAACTAGAAGATAATATAATAATATAACAATGATATATTGTAAATGATAAAATTCTAACTTGAATAGCAGTAAAGTTCACCATTGATCAGTATTGTATCAAAGTTTCAAACTATTTACATATTGAAATAATCTTGATAAACAAGTTGATATTCCAAAAAAATCAAAAGAAAATCATAAATTTTAATCAAGATCCTTACATTTTCACAAAAAAAATCAAGGTTGCATGGGGACATGGATACTTAGTGTATAGGTGTGGGTACATGGGCACGTTAAAATTTTTCTAATATTGTTAATATTTATAGAAAATCCGAAATCATGAGCCATGATAATGGTTTTCAAAACATGTATAGTGATAAAGTATGTAAATTTAATGCTTTATTTTTAATTTCAGATTTGCAATATGTTTTTAGTAATAATATATGATAAAGATTTAAATGTAATCATATGCTGAAGTAGAACACCTAATGTGGTGGATAGAGCCATCAACTTTGTCTCACAAAGTGGGGTTGGGACTTAGTATCCTTAACATATTAGAGAAATTGCTTGTGACTTTAAATGATATTCTTTCTTTGGCCAAAGAAAGATTTGAAGCATATTTTGTTATTTCAAGGTCATCTCAAACCTGCTATGAATTACATTAGTGGGCATGTTCTAAAATTTAAATTATAAATACTTTTTTGGGAATGAAATTTACATATTATCTTAATTGGATGTATTGAATAGTTCCTTTAATCTTTCATTCCTATTATTGGATTTACTAGTTCATATTGACTTATCCTTCCCTCAATCATTATATTGATAAATGCCCCCATTTTATCACTAGACTAGGTAATTCTACAACTTTACATATTGTAACATAAATATATCTTTATTTTTTATGGTCATTGATTGTAGGATACTCAAAATATTGTAGGTCAATAGAAACATCCCCTTGCAATAAGCCCAAAGTGCATCACAAATATTATAATGAATATAAAACAACTTGCTCTTTAAGTTATTGAATAGAAGATGATATGTTATAACTATGTAGACATATTATTTTATGTTATAACAATATACAAAAATTATTACATAAACAAAAAATATTCTTCAATAATTAGGGTTTTTGAATCCACGCCCATGTTTAGTGTCATGGAACATATCGTTGTGTACTTGTTCCTGAAGAAATTTGTGTATTTCAATTTGTCTTCTTTAAATGTTATCCCTATAGATGAGAGTTGATCAGCATAAATATATTTCAATTAGTATTTAATATTGATCAAATATAAAATATATTAAAGATTAGATAATAATATTTTACTCACCTATTTATATAGTAAAGTTATTTTAATAAACAATTTAAATGAGTCATAAGCATCAAAAGCAATAAAAGAAATCCATTTCTAATTTGATGTATCTTTTAAAAACATTGTATAGTTTACACAAATATTTAAACTTTTGTCACAGGGATAAAGAATCATAGAACACTATTTTAGATCAATTAGTAATTCCCTATTGTAATCAAAGAACTTTTTAGTGACTATATAAGTAATTTGGCTTCTTCTTTTTTATGTTTATCCTTAAACATTTCAATTTTTAGGCTCCTTAAAGGTGTCCAAGTTGTTTATTTGATTTTCTTAACTTGAATCAAATTCATCATTAGCAAGGGAAAATAAAGGCTCGCCTTGAATATATTCCCTAGAATAGACTTTAGATCACTTCTCTGACATACTCCATAAAACTTTTCAGCCATCTCATCTAGCAGCTATTAAAAGAAAATGAAAAACTCCATCTAAACTTTGTTTTTTCCAAATATGTAAAATCTATGTGAGTCTTCTTTAAAAATTAGAACATAAATAGTTCCTCTAGAAAAATCATAAAATGGTACTACTTATACATATTCAACCTTCAAAGGCTTGGATCAAATACTTGATGTTATTAGTAAACGTGTAACGGTTTTCTTTAGGGAAAAATCACCCAAGATCAAGAAACTAAAGCACAAGCACAAAATGGACCAATAAAGTATGATCAGAATAACAATATGAAATTGTATTCATGTAATTTTATGTATCATGTACATACACACTAGGAGATCTTGTATATAAAGGCCTCTAAGATGCATCTAGAATGTCTCTAGAATGAGCTAGGAGATGAGCATGACAACTAAGCACACATCCACCAGAAGTGGATTATCCTCCATTGTGCATGAGAGGATAAGTATGACAAGGTGTATCTCATATAGAGATTTTGTAGACACCATGTGCTTAAATTAAATGCTAACTCCTGTGTTGTAGACACCATGTGCATAAAAGAGTTTGTAACTCCTAAGTTGTCAACAAGACAACTCAGATGAGTATGCATACTCCTAGGTGTCTAACTAATAAATAATAAAATATTCATTAACCTAAGTAAATTTAAGTGAAGTGTAAATAGTAAATACTTATTTACACCAACACCACCCCTTAAGGGAAACTTAGGGGAATGCACTTAAGCTCACAAAAGCTAGGATGAAAATGCATGATGGGTCCTAGCTATTAGGCCATGTTAGGTACCCATCTACAAAATACAATGAATCTCCCTAAAAATGGAGAAAGAGGGAAAACCTCATGGGAAAAACCCTCCCCCAAAAAGAGAGATGAAAAAAAAAGATGCATGGATGGATGGAGCAATAAAGACCCCCCATTATGACATACATCATGTATATACAATAGAGAGGTATGACAAGAACACAATCCTGAAAGGGGAAAAGGTCCCTCCAAATGAGAGAAGAAGAAGAGAGGAGACAAGGTCGTCCTCCCCTAAATGTAGAATGTCAATCAATGTTAGCTAATTTAATGTAGAAGTTGATCTATGACTCCTAAATAATATTCCTCCCCTTTGGAAGAAAAAATATCATAGGTGCATATGAGATTCTTCCCCAATGTGTAGAAAGAATCTCGAAGATAAATGGTGTCTCTAAAAACTACTCAACTATCCTTGTGTCATTACTAATGGTTGCCCCTTCCAACACTGTGGAAATGAAAAAGTGCAATTCTAGCAAGGATGTATATAGAACATATCCTAAAGAACCAATTGTTTCCTCGAATGATAAAGAGACCTCCTACAAATCCTATATATAAGGATGCACAATCATATCAACCTGTTAAGACTAATCATGTAGAGAATGGACAAGAGGGTTAGAGTATTCCCTTGTAACAATTGAAGAAGGATCTTCTTCATCAAAGAGAAGATGTATATCATCAATTATGTCTCCCAAATCTGCTATGTATGATTCCACAAATAGACCTAAAATATGTGTCATGTAGTCATTCCCTGATGCTGGAGTTGGAAGGAAACCTGTACCCAACTATTTTGAATGACATGGACCTATCACTATAGCAAAGTATGCATGTGGAATGTGCTAATGCTATGACATTGTGTTTTATCTGTCAATAGGATCCCACATATCTGAATCTGTTGAATCACTATCACCATTGTCACTATCAGTTTCCTCAATGTTTGAAGTATGGAGAGGATTAGAGAATAAGCTTGGTGAAATTTCCTCAAATTGAACATTCCTCTCTATGAGTATTTCATGAGTCTTAGGATCCATAAGTCTATAAGCCTTAACACTGTCTTCATATCCAATGAAATCACAAGGCCTAGGGTGGTGGTGCCTTGCATTCCCTTGAAGAGATGTTTGCCCATGCTAGACAACCAAAAACATTGAAGTATTTCACAATTGGTTTTATGCTGCACCATGCCTCAAAAGAAGTCATTCCATCTAATACATTATGAGGAGACATGTTAAGTATTTGATTTGCACTACTTATATCTTTGACTTCAAGTGATGGATCAAGAGACTTGGCTTGAATCATGCAACTTGCCATAGACTTAAGAGTTCTAATCCTTATTGCTGCAAAATTTGTCGTTTGCAAACTAAATGGTACAAGATTCTAAAGATCGATACCCTCAAGTTCACAAAATTCTCTAAGTCTTGAGTTCACATATCTAATTTCATTGACCTTTCCTTGATTTCTTTTCAACATGACTCTTGAAGGCTAGAAACTTATCAAATACTTCATTCTTGTGATCAAGAAAGTAGACCCATCTGTAGCACAAAAAGTCATCAATGAAAGTGAGAATATAGCGACCCTTGCTAACTGATGTCACTACAAAAGGACCTATTAGAACTATGTAAACCAAGTCAAGACTCTCCAAGACTTCCATTTTTCATACTTTTCTTCCAAATGCATACCCATTAAACAAGTTGAATATTCACCCTTAGAAAAGTTGATTGTAGGTAGACCTTTGATCATGTTTTTTGAGCTAAGTTGATGAAGATAGTAGAAGGCAAGATGCCCATACTACTCATGCCATAATTTTCTTTGTGATTGAGAAAATGTCAACAAGGCATGTGAAGGATACTTAGGCACAAAGTGGGACAAGAAATAAAGCCTCATGTCATGATTGACATTATCCACTACAGCCAATGAATCATCTTTAAGATTTTGCACCATTACTGAATTAGGAAGGAACTCAACTTTATTGCCACCTCCATAGTGATTGATTTGGCAAATTGAAAGGAGACCAGAGCTAAGGTTAGGAACATAGAGAACGTCCTTGAACTCTCCATTTTCCATCTCAACTTGTCATTTCCCTTCAACTTCCATTTTTATATCATCTCCTACAAATATGTGAGGTACCTTAGACTACTTCAATGAATAAAAGTGTCCTTTTGAAAAACCCATATGGTATGAGGCACTCGAGTCAAGAATCCACTCCCCTAAAGAACTTGAACTTTCCATAAATGCTTGCCCTTTTCCCTATGAAGTGGATGGATTTGAATCCTTGGAAGCATTTAGCACATTGGTTTTGTTCTTCCTAGGTAATTTTTCCAACTCATCTATTATCTTAGTCTTGCAATGATGCTCATCATGATTTGGTTTCTTGCAATATGCACAAAATTGTTTATCCTTCTTGTCATTATTTCCCTTCTTGTTGGAAGAAGAATTTCCTTGTTGTGAGTAGGAAGATTGTTATGTCTCTAGTTGTGATTTTTGCTTCCACTATTTTTTCTTATTGTTGGTGAACTTTTTCTGTCTTGATTTGATTGATTCTCATTACTGGCCACCAATGCTTTAGTCTTTGATGACATGATAATACTCATATCTATCAACTTGGATTGTTCCAACATCAACATTTTTGCAAATGCATCAAATGAAGGCTTAGTGAAGGCACTTCCCATGGTCAACCTATGAGTGTTGTAATTCAAAAAAAAAGATGCATACTATGAAGGTAGCCTCTTCAAGACGTGATGAATCAATCTATCATTCTTCATGGGATTACTGCAATGCTTAAGTAGTGCTCTCAATTCATTCACTTTGTTGACATAGTCTTCAATTGTGTCAAAATTCTTAGGATCTAATAGAAGTAGATCATCCTCAATTTGGAATCCCTTTTCCTCATCCACCTTACCATACAAACCTTCAAGTTTTTCCCAAGCACCCTTGGTATCCTTAAAGCTAGAAATGTGGAAGAAGAGATCTCTATGAACACAACTTTGAATAATTCCTAAAGCCTGATTGTCTTTAATTTTCCAATCAACTTGTGCAGTAGCATCAGTGGTTTTTACAATTGCAACATCAACATATAGATTTAAACATTTTTCCATTAGTCTACTCCATAAAATATCTTTCCATGTAGTATAATTGTGTGAAGTTAGAAGTGGAGTTTTAGGTGAACCCATGATGCATAAAATTAAAAGAGCACAACAGAGAAAGAGAGACACAAGACACACCCCCTATTCACTCAATCAAAGAACCCCCTCACCCAAAATGATGCTTTTGGCACTTTATATGCAGTGTATTTACATGAGGCCACTTGTCAAAATGGACAAAAGTGGGCTTCTAATTTTGCTATTTACAACCTCCTTTTAGAGTTCAAATCTACTACTTCACAATGTAGCTTAGATGTACAAAAATTTTGAAGTTTAATCAAAGCATTACAATGCAAAAAAGGACCTAATTTTGAAAGTGATATTTCTATCCACACAAGCCTATAATCTGATGGTAGATCTGGAACGTAGACAAAAAACTAAGCACTTTCAAAAAAATGGAACCTAGAAATGTGTCCAAATGAGCCCGTACGGAGTTTTTGAAGGTGCAAAATGTAGGATTGAATAGGTACAGTCACCAAAATTAGTAATTTCTAACAAATCTATGCACCAAAACTAGAAAATAATAGCACCACTAAAAAGTTTAGAAAATTCTACCCAAAATATAAAAAATCACACCTAATTTAGAGTCTGAATGAGTAAGATATCGCCTCCCAAAGTTAGACTATCAAATCAAAATTGAATCTAAAGAGGGGTCTAGGCAGAAAAATACTAGGTTAAATTTGACATCCACACAGCTATTGTAGAAGTGCAATTTGACCTACAGATGATAGTCAAATGGCTATCAAATTTAATTGCATGCCTAAATGAGCAGTAAAGAATGGGTCCCCTGGTGATGTGGTAGTGACATCACTACTATGATCAGTTGTACGAACATGACATGTGGTGGCTTAGTTGGTAGTGCAAACTTGTATGGAAAGTTGATGTGTCTTGTATGGCTAAGTGACATGGATGGGAATGATGTGTTCATCTTACATGTCACTGTTGACTGCGAACTATTCGATGTGGTGGGTGAGCAGCTAACATGTTTGTGTTTGAGCTAGTGTAGAGGAGGTGCCAAGATTTCCACATGGACACTAGGACCTCCTACAAATGTCATGTTGCCTACCAGAAGGGTTTTGATCAACCAATTGGCCAACAATCATGTGTTGATAGAAAAAAGTTGTAGAAAAGTTTGAGTTGCCAGCATTAAATTGTGGCACCAGAGATTAAAGCACTAGTATCAGGACAAAAAATGCAGGTGTCACCAAAGAAATATTTGAAATGTAGTTGGCAAAAAGCTACTTAACAGGTGGTTCAGAGTTTGGAACAAACGACAAAGACCAGTGGCCAATGGTAGGAATGAGAATTTGGCGCTGAGGTTTTTCAATTATTGACGGGGCTAAATGGGTTGCTGGTCACTGTCTTACTGGCAATAATAATCCCACATGCATGTGGGTTGCAAAGTGATTTGTATTTAAGGAACACAAATCTGCCAAGCTTAAACAAAGAAAGATTATCGATGAATGTATGTTGTGCACCAATTATGCAATGTATTGAACCATGGAATGTGAAGTCGATGCAAAAATTTGCTGCTTAAAAATGGATATTCTGCCAAATATTTTGCAGGGGTAGGGATTTCACCACCTAATTCCTATGAAAAAATTCTTTGCAAGCCTGATGGTCTGAAAAATATGAACAAAATGCTCTAAAAATTGCAAAGAATAGATCTAAAAAAATAAATTAAATAGATCTAAATGTAATGCCCCGCCAAGGGATCCAAAGAATTAACCTAAAGTTTCACTATGTTTGGTAGCATTTTTTTTTTTGAAACATGAAAGTAAAACCATTTAAAACTTATACATAGTAATGGAAGAAATAACAACTTTTCAACTAAAAGTAAGCATAACACACATAACAAGTTACATTCTTAAAGGATCCCTTAACGTTGAATCACATCTAATTTAACTAAAATTAATTCCATCTAATACCACATCCTCATGAAATGATAATTATAAATCCAACATTCTTAAAAATAATATGCTTGTTTCAAATGTCCCATAGTAAATTAGATTTCAAAATGCTCAATAATCCACTATAAATGTCACAGGGTATGAAAGGCTTAAAAGAATATACATCTGTGAAAATAAAGTACATCATCATACTAATTCTAAATCCATGATGCAATCAAGTAAATGAAACCACATGACATACATGATACATCATCATAAGAGATAACCATAAGTCATCAAACATAATTAACTAAGTGCATGGTTCCTCCCAACTATAAATAGCATCATTAGACCATCGTGGGCCCTAGCCATCCCTCTATGCATAACATCCCAAATCATCGAAGAGATCATTGATATTAACATAGTAGGAATGTCACTCCTAAATCATACTACATTATATGCAAAAACAAATCTAACATGCAAGATAAAGTATAAGATAACATCATCTAACATATGCAAACCATCAATGTAAGGATATGTGTCCACCATCATAATCCATGAACAGAATGAAGATAGATGCCAACAAGAATGCATCAGCTAGGTTGTCTTAGACGAATCTCAAATGATAAGAGTGAAAACGCACTACCACCCAACCGCATGGAACCTAAATGGTCCACTCCCACCATGCTGAGGAGATAATCTCAAGTCCCAAACAAGCTATCAAATCACATAGCATAAATACACTCTAAGTCAAGGAATCCTAAAAGTATACTAACTCAAAGGTTCCAATCACAAATTGACATCTAATCCCAAAGGCACAACAAAAACATGTAGGAAACCTACTATTCAAGCGAAAAAGTATCATCACACGGATCACGCTAGAGTTACCTAGTAGTCTCTCAATAGACCTTGGCCCCCTAGTGATCCCTATGTGGCCACTAGTATTCTCTCATATAGATGAGGCATACTACAGAATGCAAGGTCGCAACCAAGTATTCTCTCTACTCCCATCCTAGTCTGTACTAGCACTCAAGGTAGGGGTAAGAATAAAACAATTATCTTATTAGGTTCATTTAAGTTAGTATTAGGTATAATGTTTTCACTTATTAAACAACTTACAATGAGTTACCCTAGCAGCCACTTAGGGCCCCGGCCCCCATTGCAAGCCACTTCCCAATGCTACACATAGATAACCTACCCTAAGCTCGTGGAATCATAAATCACAAAATCACCACAATCCTATTCAAGTGACTGAAAAAATACCAAAAGATAATCCATAATAAGAACATCAAATCTCCATGAGCAACTAAAAAGAATCCATAAATAATCATGACCACAATAGTTCTCTATTGGCAACTGAAGGTATCACTGATAATCACTATATCCATTGGTTCTCAACAAGCAACCAAAAAGTATCTCAAAGTAATACTGATCGAGACTCCAAAATGGTCAAGTCAAAACTTGTCACAACACATCATCAAGATCAGATAAATAATGCAATTCCATCAAAGCAACTAGAAAGTATTCCCAAATACAACTGATCGATAACTCATAAAAGGTTACATATATCACAGCTTGCACAAGAAGACTAGAAACAATATCAATCAGCATGCCATTACATAACCATGGTTGAGTTTAAAAGATCGAGATCAAATAACATCAACATACCATCACATTTGCATAACTCCCAAGCCTCTGGTAGACATCTTATAATTGGTCAACAACTAGTCAACCCAAAACCCCAAAACAAGAAGCATAGAGAAAACACAAAATGCAAGCACTTGTTCTAGTTTGAATTTAAGTGTGGAGGTTTCAATTTCTATTTCAAGTAAATTTCAAAGGTATATGATTCTTTGTTTAATCCACAAGTCAGCCCATTTATCTCTTGAATAAAACATAGAATTATCCCTCCATTATTTAAAAACAATTTTCTAAAACAAAAATAAGATAATTATTTACTTGTACGAATCATTGAACTAATTTCCATTGACTTTTAGATAAAATCATTCGCATTATATCACTCAAAATCAATGTTACTAATAATTCCACGAAGCATCTCCCAATATTCAATAAATTAATTAAATTAAGTTTAATTTCATTAACCATAGAATACACAAGTTACCCCTTTTTTATTATTGAGGAATTCATCTTGACTCTATCAATTTCATAATAATTTCAAACCTCAAATTAAACAACTTTCCTTATTTAACTAAATTAATTAACGAAGCATATAATTCTTCAAATTCTAATCATTTTATTAATATCTTAATTAAAACTCATTTGAATATTGTTAAATTTCAAGTCAATAGTTAAATCCTTAGTAATAATAAATGGTATCACCAAGAAACTATATGATTACCAATATACATGTATCAATTTCTTAAAAAATAAAACTTATTAATATATTAAATAACATTTAGTACATGGAATGATGTTTGCTAAAGTTAATATTTGATGGGAACACAACCCAAGTACTGAATGGACACAATAGGAAAGGGAAAATTTTATTAACTGTGAAAATATGCTAGTACACTTAGTGCAGAGAAACAGACTCCAAAACATGCCCTAAGGGCTTACAATAGCATAAATCTGGAGATAAATTCTTCTCCCAATACCTTCTCTCAAACTCCACTCCGAACTACCTTTTACAATGCTAGAGATGTTCTTAAATAGACCTCGAAGGGTTAAGGATTAGGAATACATTCTAGAAAGTGCTAGTTGGCATCCACTAACCAAATAGAAGACTCTAGAAGTCGCATTAGAAGTCGGCACAAAATTAGAAGAATCCAAAAATGGCAACCGAACTTATGGGAGGCATAACTTTTGAATCGTAGCTCTAATTGATGAACCATTTACATTTCTAGAAAGCTCTCGAAGTGCTCTATAGCCCTATGGACCAACTTCACTTGTCCCCCACTTTTTGGCCCTATTTGAGGTCATTTAATGCCCCTAACTTGATTCTTTTTCTAGAATACTCTAAATTACAATTACATTCATCTAGCCAATTTACAGCCTCTAATTTACCAAATTATGGCTCAATTACATATTGCTATTTTTCCAACATTTATACGTATCCCAAGGTGATTAAAAACTCTAACCCAGAACACTAATAGTGGAACTGTGAGAGTTGGAACCTTTATTTGACCCAAATGGGTATCCAAAAATGAAAACACATGAAACAAAAACTAAGTCTAAGTACATTTTTTTGGGTGACACAAGATTGCCCTTATACCTCTGAATGCTCCTGCATTAGACACCCAGGGTAGATTGAAAAGTGACCCTATCACTTTAGGAATGGTAGAGGAAATCCCAAATGGGAAACCTTAGCTACTGAAATTCAAGTTCAGTCCTCTATCGGTCATCCTTTCCACTTGACCAAATATTCTTCATACTGCCTATTTCTGGTACTCCTACCCACACAATGATCTAGAATGTCTTCTATCTCCTCCTTCTTAGAAGTAGGAATTGGACATGGCTCTAACATCGGCTCCTCATCTACACCATCATCATGATACTCTGTTAAGTCTACAATGTTGAAAATAGGAGAAATGTGAGTACCATCTAGAAACTCCACCTCATATGCATTTCCTTACTCACGTTTCTTCAAAATTTTGCAAGGGCCAAATTTCTTCATTTTCAACTTGTTGTAAGTACCGACTGGAAATCTTTCTTTTTGTAAGTGTACCATGACTTGATCCCCTACTTGGAATTCCTTATTTCTTCTCCTTTGATCAGCCCTAGCTTTATATTGTTGGTTCATCTTGGTAATGTGTGCCTGGACCTCCTCATGTAGATGCTTGATATATTCAGCAAATTCTTCAGCTTCAGCACTTGTCCTCTCCCCTTGCTCTATCTTCCTCAATTCTGGTGCATTCCTTGGGCTACTTCCATATATAATTTGGAACGGTGATCTGCTAATAATCCTATTTATAGAGTTATTGTAAGAAAACTCTGCTTGTGGTAGAATCAAATCCCACCCCTTGGGCTTGTCCCCAACTAAACATCTCAGCAAATTGCCCAGACTTCTGTTTACCACTCCTGTTTGGCTGTTAGTCTATGTGTGATGTGTGGAACTGAATTTCAAGTCTATTCTCAACTTCTTCCACAATGTTCTTGAGAAATACCCCACAAATTTAGTATCTCTATCAGAAACTATACTCCTTGGGTGACCATGTAGTCTCACTACCTCTCTGAAAAAAAAGTCTGCAATATGGACATCATCATGAGTTTTGTGGCATGGAATGAAATGTACCATTTTGGAGAACCTATCAACCACCACAAATACTGAGTCATTACCCCTTTATGTCCTCGGCAATCCAAGAACAAAATCCATACTTATGTCCTCCCATGGCTTTGATGGAATAGGCAATGGCTGATAAAGTCCAGTATTATGACTAAATCCCTTGGCAACTTGACAAATATGACAACTCTGTACAAACTTCTTCACATCCTATGAAATCTAAGGCCAAAAATAATGTTCTCTAAGAATGGCAATGGTCTTTTCTGGACCAAAATGTCCTGCCATCCCTCCACTATGTTTCTCCTTAATCAGATTTTCCCTCATGGAACTCCTTGGAATGCATAATTGACTACCCTTGAACAACATACCATCCTGAATCAAATAGTCTAACCACTTAGTTCTGTCTACAGCAATAGGTTCTTTACAAGCTTTCCATGCTTCAGGACAATCAGGATCCTCAGGGTACAAATTCTTGAGTTTAGCAAACCCAACTACTTCAACCTACATTACTGTAAGATACAATTGTCTCCTACTTAGTGCATCTGCAACCCTATTAGATTTTCAGCTTCTATGCTTCAACACAAATGTATAGCTTTGCAAGAACTCTACCCACTTCATATGCCTCTGATTCAATTTACCTTGGCTATTCAGGTATTGTAATGCTTGGTGATCAGTATATACAAAAAATTCCTTTGGCAATAAATAATGCCTCCATTTCTTTAAGGCCTGAACTATTGCATAGAATTCAATTTTTCACTAAAATATGCAATAGGCTTACCTTCTTGGCTTAATATAGCCCCAATAGTGTTTCCACTAGCATCACAATCCACCTAGAACACCTTTCTAAAATTTGGAAGTGCCAACATAGGTTGTTCAGTCACCTTCTTCTTCAGAAATTCAAAACTTGTCACAACTGCCACAGTCCATTTGAACTCTTTTCTATCCCCTCTTATTGTGTCAGTCAGGGGTGCACATATGCCACTGAAATTCTTAATGAACTTTCTATAAAAACTAACTAGACCATGAAATGATCTTACCTCAGTAGTAGATCTTGGATTAGGCCATTCCAAGATGGTGTTTACCTTCTCTGGATCCATTTTGAGACCTTTAGGTGATATAACAAACCCCAAGTAGACTAACTCCCTTTTTGCATAGATACACTTCTTCAGATTAATTAACAGTTTCTCTTCCCTTAACCTTTCAAGGACACTACAAATATACAATAAATGTTCTTCCAAAGTCTTGCTAAAAATTAAAATATCATCCAAATAGACAATAAAAAAACTTTCCCAAAAACTTCTTAAGTACCTCATTCATAAGCCGCATGAAGGTGCTTGGGGCATTCATCAATCCAAAGGGTGTGACTAACCACTCATAAAGACCTTCCTTGGTCTTGAAAGCTATTTTATACTCATCTCCTTCTCGAATCTGTATCTGGTGATAGCCACTTTTGAGATCTATCTTTGTGAAGTACTAAGCTCCACTCAAGCAGTCCATAAGATCATCCATTCTTAGCAAAGGAAATCGATACTTGATGGTTATCCTATTTATAGCTCAAGAGTCTGTACACATCCTCCACTCTCCATCCTTCTTTGGTGCCAATACTGTAGGTACTGCACATGGACACAGGTTCTCCTAAATCAAGCCCTTCCTCAATAGCTCTAGAACCTATCTATTTAGCTCCTCAGTTTCAGTAGGAGTCATCTTGTGAGTAGCCTTGTTAGGAAAACTAGCTCTTGGGATTAAATCTATCTGATGACTGATTTGCCTTACTAGAGGCAATCCTTCTAGAACATTATTAGAGATGATATCTCCAAACTCACCTAGTAAATTTGAAACTTCAAGTGGTATTTCACTACTACCTTCTTTATCTTTCCTAAGAATCAAAGCATAGCACATACACTGACGTTTCATGCCATCTAAAAACTTCCTTCCATCAACAAGAAAAATCCTAGCACTACTACATACCTTTTCACCTTCCTTTTTCATGGGCTTCAGTTTGTGGTGAACTCCATTCTTTGTTAGAGAGTATGTGTTTGCATGACCATCGTGTATTGCATGCCTATCAAACTGCCACAGACTACCCAACAATAGATGGCAAACATCCATTGGAATAACATCACATAGAACGTCATCATGGTAACTCCCAATTTTGAACTTCACTAAACATTTTTCACTTACTAGGACCTTATGATCATCTTTCACCCAAGAAATCCAATAGGGCTGGGGGTGTTTCTACCTCTTGAGCTTCAGCTTAGAGACCATCTCCTCTGATACCAAGTTATCAGTGCTACCACCATCAATGATTAGATCACAACATTTATCCTGACACTTGCACCTAGTACAGAATAAACTCCTCCTTTATCATGGTTCAATCTCACCACTTAGTAGGACCCTTTCATTTACTAAATTCTCTCCTCTTTCTGCATCCTCTAAATGTGATGATTGTGCATCCTCGTCCATATGAGCAACCCTAGCTTGACCCTTAGCTCTCCTATCTGTCCTTCCTTATCATTGAGGGTATTCAAAGGCACGATGACCTTCTTCATTACAATGGAAATAGGTACCACGGAAGCCTCCTCTTCCTTTTCCATCTCCTCTACCTCTTCCTCTCTAATTTCCAAAGTCTTGATCATGGGAGTGGTTGAAACCCTCATTCCTCTGGTTCCTGCTAGTACCCACATCTTCATTTTTCTTTTGGGTTTCATTTTGGTCTCCAGATGACCTACCACTACCCCTTCCTCCTTGACCACACCCTCTTTGTCTCCCTTCAAACCTTTTATTTAGTTTCTCTTCAACTCATAGGGAAAATTGGTATGCCTCCTCAACGCTTGTCATTCTTACCAAACTTAATTCCTCCTGGATGCTAGGTCACAACCCACTGATATAATGAGAAACCTTCTCCTTATTTTCTTATACATGCCCTACTCTAATCAAGAGTTAGTAAAACTCCTCTGTATATTCTTGGATTGATTTTCCTGCTTTCTTTAACCCATGCATCTTCTTAAACAAATCAAGCTCATAGTCAACAAGAATGAACTACTTCTTCAATTTGTCCACCATACGATCCCAGCTTGTGATCTTATCCTTTCCTCTTCTATTTCATTCCAATTGAACCTCTTGCCACCAAATTTTGGCATGGCCTTTTAGTTTGGCCTTTGTAAACTTAACCCTATCTAGATCCCTGATATCCTCATACTCAAAGTACTCGTCCAGTTCATTGATCCAATCGATCAACTCATCTAGTTTCAAATTTCCTGAAAATATACCCACATCAATTGTAGGTCTTTTCCCAAACTTAGTAATGGCCCTAAAAAGCCTTTCCTCTGCCTGATTTAGAAATTCCTTGTCAAACTCCCCTTTTGGTCCAATTTCTTCTTCTTCATTATCATCCTCACTTTCATCACCTGCAGCAACATTTTTTCCTCTGCGAAGCTCCTCCTGCAATGCTTGTACCTACCTTTGGAGAGCTCTAACCTCCTTAGGATTAATAACTCTAGCCCTTCCACCACACTCTCTTCGTGGAGGCATCTTCTTAACTCAAACCCACGACAAGACAGTCTTGGTGCAAACTGCCTCATAGTCGACGCTCTATCTACACACTCAAGAAAACCTTCTCTGATACCACTTGATGGGAACACAACCCAAGCACCGAATGGACACAACAGGAAAGTGAAAATTTTATTAACTGTGAAAATATGCTAGTACACTTAGTGTAGAGAAACAAACACCAAAACAAGCCCTAAGGGCTTACAATAGCGTAAATCTGGAGATAAATTCTTCTCCCAGTACCTTCTCTCAAACTCCACTTCGAACTACCTTTTACAATGCCAGAGATGTTCTTAAATAGACCCTGAAGGGTTAAGGATTAGGAATACATTCTAGAAAGTTCTAGTTGGCATCCACCAACCAAATAGAAGGCTCTAGAAGTCGCATTAGAAGTCGGCACAAAATTAGAAGAATCCAAAAACAATAACCGAACTTTTGGGAGGCATAAATTTTGAACCATAGCTCCGATTGATGAACCGTTTACATTTTCAAAAAGCTCTCAAAGTGCTCTATAGCCCTATGGACCAGTTTCACTCATCTCTCATTTTTCAGCCCTATTTGAAGTCATTTAATGCCCCTAACCTAACTTTGAAGCATTCTTAGGAGGTCTTCAGAAATTGAAAAATTGTGATAACCTTCAAACCGTGGGGCATTTTGACCTGATTCTTTTTTTGGAATGCTCTAAATTACAATTACATTCATTTGGCCAATTTACACCCTCTAATTTACCAAAATTATGGCTCAATTACATACTCCTTTTTTTGGCATTTACACCTATCCCAAGGTGATTAAAAACTCTAACCTAGAACACTAATAGTGGAACTGTGAGAGCTGCAACCTTTATTTGACCCAAATGGGTATCCAGAAATGAAAACACATGAAACAAAAACTAAGTCTAAGTACATTTTTTTGGGTGACACAGGATTGCCCTTATACCTCTGGATGCTCCTACATCAATATTATTAATTATTAAGAAGAAAACTATTAATAAAACTTCATTCTTAATAATTAATAATTAATAATATATATATATAATAATTAATATATAATAATTATTAATATTTGATAATATTAATATAATATTTGAAATATATATTAATAACGTTAATATTTCATAACATATAAATTTTTAATAACATAACATAATATACATCATATCCCACTTAATGCTAGTGTGGGTCTCAAGCTATACCGCCGTTGTTCGTCAGAACCACGGCAGTGCCTATGGAAGCCTGCGACAGCACTACTATCATAGTGCCTGCGTAGTAGAGCTACTGGCACACTTGTGTCGTGAGAGAGGTGGGGGTACAGGTTTGTCCCTCCCTACCTCTCTTTAATTTTTATTTTTTTAATATAATTTTTTAATAACGTATTCAATAAATATTTCTAAAACATTTCAAATTTAATAATTTTTTTTATATAAATGTTTACAATGAACATTTTCATACTTATATATATATATATATATATTAAAAATGTTTCCAATAGAAATTCTCCATTATATATATAATTTTTAAAGAAACATTTTCAAATTTATTTTAAAAGAACTTATATATATATATATATATATATATATATATATATATATATATATATATATATATATATATATATATATATATATGTATATGTATGTATGTATATATGTATATATATGTATATATATATATATGTATATATGTATATATATATACATACATATATGTATACATACATACATATATGTATGTATGTATATATATGTATGTATGTATGTATGTATATATGTGTGTGTGTGTGTGTGTGTGTGTGTGTGTGTGTGTGTGTGTGTGTCAAGATCAAATTCAGTGCAAGGATACATCGTATTCATTTTAGATTCACCTATATAATTTTTTTTAATAAGTTTGTCTATAACATTTTAAACCCTAATCCCATAGATTCCTCATATCTACTCATGTGAGGGTTTCTCATACAGAAAATTTAATACTCATAGCAAGACTAAATATAGCTAAATCATTTAGGCAAGGAATCCTTAGAAAATAATCAAAAGACACGAAGAAGACAAGAAATGCAAGAAGAAAATATCATATGCAAAAATCATAGGTGTCTACCTAGACACTGATGCTAAATCACTTCTCCTCAAAATTCGTAGAGCAAGCTCCTTCCTTCTCCAACATTCTCTACAAACAACCCAAAAATGTTGACAACTAAGTACGAGTCTTTTCCAACCTTCTAGATGAGTCACAAGGTTGTAGACACCATGTGCTTAATTTGTGTGCTAACTCCTGTGTTGTTGACATATGTGCAATCAAGATAGGTGCTTACTCCTAGGTAGACTTATAACTTTTATTTTAATTCTTTTATTACTTTTATTATTATTATTTATTTATTATTTATTATTATTAATTTTAATTTCTTTTATTTAATTCTTTTTCTCAATTAATTCCCCATTTAATAACATTATATTATTTTTTCCAAAATGATTAAATTATTAATTAAATATTTTAATTTTAGACTTAATTAATAGAATATTCACCATAGACTTCCACCATAAAATATGAAAACCCATCCAAGAACAATCCACATAAAATCAGTCTAAAGGGTTAAAATCACGAATTATGTCATTTGACACATTCAGAGGGTAAAATATCTTGGATGTTTTTCCTACCTTTCTAGGACAAATGGTTTAAGGGTTTAGGATTTGGACTTGAGAATTTATCTCCCCTCTTACCATTGAGACAGTGCGATAGGGTACACTCATCCTGAAAATTTAGGAAAGTCAATACTCGGTACCTATAACCTACATAAAAACCATGCATGTACATACTATATATATATATATATATGTATGTATGTATGTATGTATGTATGTATGTATGTATGTATGTATGTATATGCTAAGCTAAATAGGCAATGTCAGGAAGTGATGCATCGTGTAGATCCTGACTAGTAGGAGACTATGACTCCTTTCCTTAACCACATCAGAAATGTCATACAATAAGAGAACAAACACGCACACTATACACATGCAAGTATGGGGTAAGTATACATAAGAAAACACATGTGATAGTAAACCATCTAACTAATCATCATCATAACTGAGAGTACTATAATATTCATCACACATACATGAAATGTAGAGTCTAAATAATCACATCATATATAAAATAAATCTATAACATAATATTTGATAGTCTAAAAAAAATGCTACTAACCATCAACATAAAACTATTCTAACACAGTTCGATCATGATAGCAACAATGTATCTAGAAAAATGTAAATGAGGGTAGGCACTACACTAAAAATGATCATACCGCATACTGCAAATTGGGCCTTTGGGTGCTAGTTTGCAAAAAAAAATTGTCTCAAATTTGACTATGGCCTAGGGTAGTCAAATTTATAGTCAAATTTCACCAAATTGATGCTCTAGATGCAATGGAGAGGTTTGATTTGGCTCTAAACACTCTCAATGATTCTGATACTCTAGATCTAAGTCAAGGTCCTCTGAGAGGTGAAGCAAGAAAATAGTCTCCAATAGCTATGTGAAGAGAAACTCCCTTGGCCCAGATACCATGTAAGAATTTTCCTTAGGGTAAAATCACCCAAGATCAAGGAACTCAAGCACGAGCATAGAATGGACCAATAAAGTATGATCAAAGTAACAATATGAAATTGTATTCATGAAATGTTATGTGTCATGTACATACATAGTAGGAGAGCCTATATATAAAGGCCTCTAAGATGCATCTAGAATGTCTCTAGAATGAGCTAGGAGATAAGCATGACAACTAATCACATGTCCACCAGAAGTGGATTATCCTCCATTGTGCATGAGAGGATAAGTATGACAAGGTGTATCTCATATAGAGATTTTGTAGACACCATGATCTTAAATTAGATGCTAACTCATGTGTTGTAGATGCCATGTACATAAAAGAATTACTAACTCCTGTGTTGTCAACAAGATAACTCAGATGATTATGCATACTCCTAGGTGTCTAACTAATAAATAATAAAATAATTCATTAACCTAAGTAAACCTAAGTAAAGCATAAATAGTAAATACTTATTTACACCAATAAAATGTTAATGAATTTGATAAAAATATAAAAGTAATATCTAGTGATGATGGTAGACAAGTACCATAATATCATTGATTTGGTTAACTTATTTATTTAATTGAAAAACATCAATTGAGTTCGTATATTAGACTTTCTAAGAACATTAAAACTAACGTATAATAAATTGACATCTTTTGAAAAGAAAAATTGTTAAACTATGAGAGAAAAGTAGAGTATTATGAAAATGTCTTACTCATTTTTATTTCTTACTAATCAATAGATGATAAGATGAAATGAAATGGGTGTGTAAATAGAAATAAACTATGAAGACATTATGTATAGATGAAGGTATGAAATTGATGATTTTGGAGTGCTGAGTACACACAATTGGCATTATGTATGCACATATCATCGTTTGAGAACTTTTAGAAAATATAAATAATTGTGTACAAATGAAGGTATGAAATAGAAAATTTTGGAGTTCTCGGTACAAACACTCAACATTCAGTATGCACATATTCATTTTTCATTATGAAAATTTTTTAGCATTAAGTATACACAAATTCTAATAATCAGTATTCACAATTTCCAGATGATCATATGAAATTAAATGGCCATGTGAGTATAAAGAAACTAGAAAGACATTGTGTATAGATGAAGGTATGAAATGGATAATTTTGGAGTGCTCAGTAATAAAAAGATCACTATAGAGACATAGATCACAAGACACAATAAGAGACAAAATATATATTCACTCTTGAATCTAAATGATCATATGAAATGAAATGGGCATGTGAGTACAAAGTAAATAGAAAGAAATTGTGTACACGTGAAGGTATGCCATGGACAATTTTGGAGTTCTTAGTACAAACTCTCAGCCTTCAATATATGCATATCATGATTCTATATCATGAAAAAATGAACATAAATTTCAAGACCCTTCCTTCTCCTTTTCCCTTTCTTCCTTATCTACTGAAAAAAGATCATTGCAGATACATAGAACACAAGGGCATGACAAGAGGAAAAACATAACTGTAGAGATGTAGATTACAAAGGCACAAAAAGAGACAAAATATATATTCAATCCTTACTCCCAAATGAATAAATGGGAGCATAATTTATAACACAAAAAAAAACAAATTTAATGACTTCTACTTTCCCTTCCATTTCCCTGACTCAACAAAGAATGATTTTCATGGAAAAAGAATGAAGAAAAACCTAACACATACCTAATTTTATGGTTGCAAGCTAACATTTAAGAGATTGTAAGAAAATTTCAATTGAATTCATGCATTCAAGCCTTTGTAGTTTCATTCATTTGTCAATTGTAGCCTTTGCACAATCTATTTAGAGATTTCACATAGATGGAGGAGTATTTGTAAATTTGGTTTCTTCAAAATGATTTGTCTTCTCCTTTATTTTTTCTTATATTCTTGAAATCATCACAATATTGATGGCATCCGGGATACTATTAAAAAAAGTCAAATTCAAGTTATAATTTCTCTACCATTGCAAATAATTGTCACAATTCAACCTCAAGTGTAGTAGTGTTAGTAGTAGGGACTTGTCTTGCATTGTAAGCTTAAGTGCATTCCCCTAAGTTACACTTAAGAGGGTGTGTTAGTGTGATTAAATATTTTTAATTATAGTTTACTTAGACTTACATAGGATAATGTATTACATAGTAGTTTGCATTGTAGACACCTAGGAGTTTGCATCTTATTTTAGTACATGGTGTATGAGAATTTCACTTTAGGTGGTGTTAGTTGTTATCTCATTACACCTTATGTGTGAGATACATCTTTAGTGCTTTATCATAGTATCATCCTCTCATTGTTTCACATGTTTGCACACACTCCATTGGAAAATGGAGGAGGATGTACGTTGGTGGACATGAGAATTCACCTTGTGTGGTTGATAGGTTATCATTTGAATATCTCTTAGTTATTATATGCATGCACTATGTCATGTTATTTCTATCAATTCACATTTATTACTCTCAATATTAAATCTTGTTTTTTACCCTTAGGGTAATGGAGGACTTCAATTGTATTCCATCAAATTATTGGTGGAATATAAAGTGGTGTATTTCTAAATGTAACTTATACCTAACACTTCCTCTTCTTATTACTTTTATTTATACAATCCTCATTTGAATATAATGATATAGTCCCCCTTCCTTGATGCACATGTACCCCTACACATATGACATGGTATTATCTTTTATATTATTCTTGTTTGATTTTTTATTTTATTTTATAATTCAATTTTAATGTTTTTATAATTACAATGATTAGCTAATAGGATACTTTAGGTACTTGGAAAAAATATGCTAGAACAAAAACAAAGAAAAAAACATCATTGCCTTCAAGTTTAATGGAAGAATAATAGAGAAATAAAATGATGTGTTAACATAGCATAAGTATATCATATTTATTCTTATCTCATTTCACCAAAACAATAAAATTGACATTGTGCAAGGTGTATAAAATAGTTGGGAATGGGTTTTTTTAGCAGTGAATTGTCGCCAACCGGTGATTCTATTTCTTCAAACAATTATCATTTGGTGAATAAAACTTGCATATGGGGTCAACCCCATAACTAATATATTACATAATTTGGGTCCAAATCTTGGGCCAATCACACATTAATTTACTCATAATTGGTCTGAAATCCCAGTCCAATCACCAATGTAATCTACATTTAGGATAAAATTATTTTAAAATTGTTTCCAGCCTTTACCTAATGTTTTCTTATTGGATAATATTATTTCTTCCTTAACATTAAAAAAAATTCCTAGGGTCAAGCATTTCCTACCATTTTATTGATGTGTGTCTCCAACTACCCCTATTTAGTCAACTATTTTATATTTTGGGCTTACATAGGACACATCATTTTGCTTACTTTTTACATAACCACTTTTGATTCATGCCCAATTTTCTAACATTGTTTGGTATAAATACATTCATATGAGACTTTTATTTTACACAATTTTTTGTTTTCTGATCTAGCATATCTTATTGTTGTTGAATTTTCAAAGTGATGAGTGCATTGTCCAATCATGACTCACAATTTTCCTTAAGGGTAATCAATTTTTAATTTAATTTTTATGTGATTCATATTTACTAGGTAATAGATACCCTTTAGACATGTGACATGTGACATGTGTAATCTCACTATATTGAGTAGTGAGCAGACACGTTTCACAAATCTGGATGAATTTGAGGAAAAATGATAACATTCCCCAAATTGACCTAAAATTTATCTTGGACCATCAAGATTTCTTTTAATAAATGGTTGGATGTAATAAGAATCCTAAGTCATGAGTGATGAGTGATACAATATGATTACAATTATCATCAACAATCACATTGAGTGGATTTGAGACGCATGTCCTAATTTTGGGAAGAATTATGCTTGAAATAGAGCCAAGGTCATTGATCTATCTTAACTTGATGGTCCAGATCAATTCCTTTCACCATAACAATGGCAACATGCTAAGTGACAGTGGCCAAGTTGAGAACAAAAAAGTAGAGATTATTAATTGAATCTTAATAGATTGGCAGACTACAAGTACATTGTACAATGTACACTTGGCGTATGGATCATGGCCCACCTATGACTTTGTAAATTTGTCAAAAAATTAAATAACCTTTCTATATAAAATGACATATTAGCCAACTATATTAATATTTTGCACAAATGAAACAATTAATTTGCCTCTTACATTATAAAAATGTTTATGGCCAACCAAAAAAATTGCCTAAATTTATTTACTTCCGAGAAAACAATTAATTCGCTATAATTATTATTATATTTTGATATGAAAAGGAAAATTTCACCAATAGAAAATAATGTTTTACCTTTCCTTAAACAAAAAAATTGCCCTCAATTAGAATTTTTTCCTATGCATTAAATGTTGAATTCGCATACATTTTACATATTTTTCTTGAGAGAGGCTTCTTAAAGTTATCCCTACTTGGGAAAGAAAATAATAACAAGAGACACAAAGTGTCGTAGTTCCTTCCAAATGTCTAATGATTGTAGAGTTGTGATGGAGTAGAAAAATATATATGAATGTATTGAACAATAATCCTTAGCACTATTCTTCTAGCAAACTAGCATGTGTGATTAAGTTATAATTATTTTGATATGTAAGAATGTGTGTAGATGAGATGGAGGTGGAAGAGGCTAAAGTTTGTCAGGACTTGATCAATAAGAATCAATATGATCTACACAATTGCATGTACAAGAATCAATTGAACAAGTGTAAAACATAAAGACATGGTGTTTCTTAGAAAAATATAAAAAAGTTATGTCCAAACAAATTTCTATTTGATTATTTAGTATAGTCTAAATTTATAATTCATCTCATTACTTTTTCCAACAAATCACCTCTAGTCATTAGAGCCCAATAGAGAAATCATAGATCAAAACAAATGTAATTCCACATATTTGAAAGGAATAAATCCTTGTGGAAGACATGAGAAAATGTACACTCGTAAAATAGGAACCTAATGACATGTGCTAAACAATCTACAATAGAATAGTGGACTTGATGTTGAAGACATAGATTATCATAATATATGTTGTGGAACTCCTCAAGTATGTATTGCTACTAATGTCTAAGATACATTTTTCTAGATTATGTTCAAAGATTACTTTATTAAAAAAAAATCTTATGATATGTTGTTGGTTCTTCATGTCATAGTGTTTAGCAAAACATGTATGTTGGAGAAGTAATGTCTAAGTAATTTGGATCCGCAAAACTCATTGTCAATTTTTTTGTGACCCACCATATATGAAATTTTAAATAGTAGCCCTCATAGACAATTAATAATTAAAAAACATGCACATGTAAACATAAATAACATTTTGCTTTAGAACATAACATGCTCTCACAAATTTAAATCTCTCCTTTTCCAATAGGTAATCATTATTTTAATAATAAATAATAAATGAAAATGTATTAAACTCTTGAATTAAATAATTATAAAATAGGAAAAAATCTATAACATTAATTCTCATTGTAATTGTAACTTAATGTTAACTCTATTTTATTAAATATAATATTTCTTTAATTAATTATAATTCTTAGTCTAGTCTAATTAGTTTAGTTAAAATAAATATAAAGAAAAATTTAATAATAAGTATAACAATGAATATTGTTTTAAATTAAATTCACAATTACTATTTTAAAATTATATGGAATTCAATGATTAGGTGAAAAGTATTACTACATAAATAAAATAAATATGCATTATTTAACAACCTAAAAGTATAATATAATTTAAAATATTTTTTTACTGAAGATTATAACTATAAAATAATTTGATTAAAATATTTTCAAATATTTCATAATTGTAATTAATATTGAATTATAAGCATTCAAATTTTATTATTGGACAGTAAAATTTTGTAATGATTTAACTCCTTTTCTATTTACAAATTTTAGAATTCAAATTTTCCAGCTAATTTGAAAAGAACATGGACTTTCTTTTAAAAAGATTTGTAATGTTTGAGGGGTCTTGATTTGTCTCCAAAATGGGTTGGGTGTTTGTTTTCTTACATAATTGAAGGATGCATATGGATGCATTCATTAACATTGACAAGGGTTTTCCTTAATTTTTGCCCATTACAGACCAGATTGCTCTATTTCAACTATCATTGCATTTTCTCTTCATTCATTTGGTTGCTCATTTATTTCATTTCACTCAAAACAACCTTGGATTGGATTTTTCTTTTGCTAAAATGCTTCAAATTTGTTTCAGTCAAAATACAAAGATTTGGTATAGTCATTCAATATAAATATTTGGTATAGTCATTTGATAAAAGGAAGTGATTTGAGTCATCATTATGATTTAATTTAAGCTGATGGATTTATGTTATCTGTGGACCCATCATTTTCCTTCATGAATCAAAATTCACCTTACTCACCACCAAGCTTGTATGTATTGATCAACATATACCACTAGTGCCCAATCTATTTATTTGCATTTTTTCATATGTTTCAACTTTCTAGTGATTATTGTCCATACTACTTTTAATGGGCCCTAAATTTTTCTTTTCAACTCAACAAGGGCCTTCCCTTTTTTAAATCCATGTAGTCCTATTTATCATAAATATAATCCCATACAAATTTTTTATTTGTTTTGTGATATAATAAGATGATAGAGAAATAATGATATGATCATCAAATCAACACTCCACAGATTTAGAGAAATAAAGGAATCGAAGATAGATATAAAACCATTCAATACAACAATGCAGTAGTGTACATCATTAGTAATTAATATGATAAGAAGATGATTTACTATCAAGTGTTTAAAATTAAAGACAATGTTTGCAAGGTTACAAAGATGAAAGGAAGATGGTATCAGACTTGTTGCCAAAATCCTATTAATGCAAGAATGTATACATAGGAAAGTTACAAATCAAGATTGTTTCAAGACTGAACATGTGCAAAAGAAGATAATTATATGTAGAAAATATCATATGAATGTTGGGGATAGAGGAGTTTTTTGTTAAGGAAGAAATATTCATTACATATAAAATTCCTTAAATGGTATTAAGATCATATGAACAAAGCCAAAGCAGTCAATTGTTATAGCAAAGAGTTTCATCAAGATGAAGGGAAAAGTTAGGATTGCTAAGGAAAAAAGCAACCCTCAAATTTTCCTTATAGCAAGATCACAAAATTTTGAAAGGAATGGATAAAGAATTTTAAAAAGGAAACCAACATAGTGTCACAACCTACAATTTATGAAGAATATAACAATGAACTCAAAACATAAAAATTGATCATGAAAACTTATCTCCTACAACAAGCCAAAATTATTGGTGTCATAAAAAAAAATTGATGAAATTTCTCTAGAAAATTATTTTTAGGATTTAGCCAATTCATAGTTAGCTTCTTATAAATATTGTTGATAACAATTATTCAATTGTATATTATCATTGATCTTACATAAATGTTATACTCTAACTGAGCATTAGTAGTTGGAACCAAGTTCAAAAGACTCTAGTATTAGTCGAGAAAGTTTGGAAATTGCTATGTAAATGGAGTCAGGTCAATTACCAAAGGAGTTTAGTGTAAACTAAGTCAGATCAGTTACCAAGCAACTTAGTGGTAGCCGAGTGACCCAGTTTAAGCTAACCTTTAGCAGATTAGTTTTATCTATTAGTTGGTTTGTGCAAGACGGCCCGGTGAATGTTATTTTTTTATTTGAAAAGGTATTCTAGCCAACTTGACATTGGGTTTCATATATATGAAAGGTCAAGTTGTGGATTTAAATATGAGAAAGTGAAGAAGAAGATAAAATGTGAATAGGGAAGGATATTTGATTAACAAAAGAGTATCCAAGGAGCTATAAAGAATATTCTAATTGGGGAGGATCTAGAGGATAAGCCAGAATAGTGATCTAAATCTATAATTCAGTTGCTTCATTAATCAGTTCAATCATTGTTACTCTCTAACAATTGTAGTAGTGAATATATCTCTTAATAAAGTTAACTTAATAGTTATTTTGTAAATTTTCTAACCAGGTGGCATTTCTAGATTGAATTTTATTGAGACCTATAACAAGACCACTCCTAATAGGGTGGTTTAAATCCTTTAATAGGGTCACACTTAACAGTGCATTTTCTAACCTTTAACAGGGTTGGCTCCTAACAAGGCTCACTTCAGAAGAGTGAAAAGTTGTAACTAGTTGCGCTGATGGTTTTTCCAAATTGGGTTTCCATGTTAAATCTTGGTGTCTCATGTGTTCATGTTATTTTCTTACTACTTTATCTTTTTTCAACTATGTTACTGAAGTTTAATACACATTAATATGTCAAATTGCTTTGTTAACCAAGTAACAGTAAATATCTAGTTGTAACCAAGTTGTGCAAGGATTTGAGTTTGTATTGACATCTAAGGGATTTGGAATTATTTTAGTGGTGACTAATTCACCCCACCCCTCTTAATTACTCCTCTTATATTTCCAACAATTGGTATCATACCTATTGGTGCTTGTAGAAATGTTCTCAAGGACATAAGATAAAGATTAAGATGTCTTATAGAAGAGAGATTCCCAAGTTGAACATAGAAAACTTCAAATCATGGTAGGAACTCATGAGGCTTGCATTTGGGAACCATTGGAGATATAGGCCTAAAATTCCTAGAGAACCAATATGTGTCACCTCCTAATCCTTTTATTATGGATCAGATGGTAGATAAAAATAATCACAACACAATGATGATTGACATTTCTTCTTCTCTCAATTGTGTTGAATTTGATGAAGTCAAAGATTGTCCTACTACTCATTAAATGTGGAAAAATATACAAAATATTTATGGAGGATATGACAATATGAGGAGATCCAAAGCATAATGTTTAAGAGGTTAATCTGATCAAATGAAGATGAGAGAAAATGAAAACATTACACAATACAATGAAAGAATTAAAGCAAGAATTAGTGCAATTAGAGCTTTAGGAGAAAAAAATAGAAGATGAAATAGTAGTTAGCAAGGTATTAAGAACTCTTCTTCCTATTTATGTAATTAGAGTTTAAGCTATTCAAGAGATGAGATGTGGTCCCAAAAGTGATATAACTTTGGATGCACTAGTGGGAAGGTTAATAGCTTTTGAGTTGGATAACTTTGTTAACTAACTTCTTGGATCTTGCAACATAGAATCAGCATTCAAAGAAAAACTAACCCTTGGTAGAAATAGAGGAAACTCAAAAGCTAAATAGTCTAACAGTGAAGAAGAATAAGAATCTAATGATGATCTTGAAGCCATTGTGTCCCTACTTGCAAGGAGGTCACCAAAAATCAAAGGTAAATATAAAGGAAACATTCCATTGTTTTTTTTTCTTGTGAAAAATTTGGTCACATTGATGCCAGGTGTCCAAACAAGGGAAGTAAAGATGACAGAAAATCCAACAAGTTCAAAGGAAAGAAAGATTTCAAGAGCTACAAAGACTACAAAGACAAAGGTAAGAAATCTTGTTATATTGCTAAAGATTTTGACAGTGATAATGAAGATGAAATGGTATATGTTGCTATTAAATATAAATTAGATGATGAGGATATGAAAAGATGGCACTTATTTCTCATGTTAGCAAGAATGACACATGGATAATAGATAGTGGTTGTTCTTATCACATGAGTGGTGATAAAAATAAGTTTGGACACTTGGAGCACTATGATGGTGGAAGTGTTAAATTTGGAAATAATGAACCATGTTATGTGAAGGGAAAAGATTGCATTGTATTGACTGGTGGAATCATGTGTGATAATGCCTACTAGGTTGAAGGACTAAGACATAATCTTCTAAGTGTGGCACAATTGAACAACATTGGATTCAAGGTAGAATTCATGAATGGGAAGGCAAGGCTTCTGGATGGTAAAGGAAACCTAGTTGAAACTAATAATCAAACAAAAGGTAATCTATTCTATCTAGGTCTAACTAATAATTCATGCTTCTTGGTAGATGTAGAGGAAAGTTGGTTATGGCATAAAAGGATGTGTCATGTAAAATTTGATAATCTGGTTACTATAAGCAAGATCAGAAGAGTAAGATGTATTCCAAATCTAAAGAAACCTAAAATGGCCATATGAAAATAATGTCAAATTGGAAAAATGAGTAAAACTAGCTTCAAAAGTAAGAATTTCTATACTAAAGAAGTCTTGGAACTAGTTCATACAAATATTTGTAGACACATAGGTACAAAGAGCTACACTGGAGACAAATTCTTTATTTTTTTTGTTGATTATTATTCTAGGATGATGACAGTAATGTACTTGATGGATAAATCTTAAGCTTTTTAAAAAATCAAGTGGTATCTAGCTAGAGTTGAGAAAGAAATATGTAAGAAGTTAAAATGCTTAAGATCAAAGAGAGGAGGATAATTCATCACTAATGAATTCACTGAATTATGAAATGAAAGAGGAATCAATAGAGAGTTATTTGCACCTAGTACACCTTAGCAGAATGGCATAGTAGAAAGAATGAATAGATCCATCATGGATTGTGCAACAATAATGATGATAGAGAAAAATGTTGAAAGTAATTAGTGTATCACCTATTTTAGTAGAGTAAAATGAACACTAATCTATAAAAAAGCATTCTCAATACTAAAAACAAATAAACACTTAAGATAGGACCAAAGATGACAAAATTGAGGAAAGTAGACCAAAGATGGTAAACTCCTTAAGTGCTTCTCATGATGACGAAGCTATGTCCCTGATAGATAGTGGATGTATGCTCATGATGTGCTCAAGCTCCAAATGGATGAGTGATAATCAAATATGAGTGTGGATGAATGATTTAACAATGAAGGTATGGAGGGTTTTCAGCATTATAATAGTAGTTTGGTAGTTTTTAGGCTCTCAAAATAGCATTATAAGTTTTCTTCAAAAGTGGATGATTTTAGTGAAGGAAGAGGCTTCTATTTATAGGCCAAGGGGTGGAAGGATGGATGGTCAAGATGCAAGGATGGCAAGATGGTGAGGGAGGGCTAGGATGCACTCAAAGGGGAGCAAATGGATTGTGCTTGTTTAAAGCCAATTAGGAGGTGACACATGTCACAAGGTGATTGGATGTGAGAGGGTAGGATATGGGTTGGTCAAAGGAGTAATGAGGGAGGTTGAGCCATAAATGGGGATGGTTGGGTCAAATAGAAATGGTTGGGTCATAAATAGAGATGTTCGGGAGGAGGATGAGATTGTTGACTTTGGCTTGGGTTATAAATAGAGGTGATTGGGAGGAGGATGAGATTATTGACTTTGGCTTGGGTTAGCAAGTCTTAACCCTTGCTTAAGTTGTGCACATGATTAGAAGAGAGATTAGGATTAGCTTAGGAGTTGGCTAACCTTGTTTAGGGAATGTGACAAGGTTAGAGGGGGGGATTAGGATTAGAATTGACATCTTCTAGAAGAGTCTAGGCTTCTAGGATGAGGATAAATAAGGTTTTTTAGAAAATAAATAAAGTTTTATTTATTTCAAGGGTTTGGGTTGAGGAGATATTTATTAAAAAAAAATTAATAAATATGAGGATTAATATTTAATCTTAATTAAATATTTTGAGTTGGGATTAGGGGTAGGAAATGATGGGATTAGCCTTTAATTGAAATTAAAGAAGGATTAGAAGATTTTGGAAGAGGTTAGTGGTCTTAAGGAAATTGGCCAAGTTTTGGGCAAAAAATAAATTAATTATTTATTTTGTGATTTTTGGTCAATTTATTAATTAAATAATTAATAAATAAGGAAATAATGTTTAAATAAGATTTAAAAATTTTTGGGAGGGATTTCTTAATTAAATATTTTTAATTAAGATATAGGGATTTAATGGCATAAAAATAAATTAATTAATTAATAAATGATGATGTCATCAAGAATTTTTTTCAAAAAATAAAAGTACTTTATTTTCTAAAGGATTTTTAGGTGTCTACAATTAGCATAGCAATTCATACCTTGAACAAAGTTTAACTAAAGAAAGGTACAGATCCAACATCTTATGACTTATGGTATAGCTATAAACTTAATAACTGTTATTTCAAACTATTTGAAAGCAAATTTTATATCATAAAAAAGTCAAGGAAAGGGAAGTTTGATGTGAAAAGTGATGAAGGCATTTTCCTAGGATAGTTCAACAAAAGCAAAGCATATAAATGTTTGAATCTTTCTACTCACAAGGTTATAGAAAGTGCACATGGAAAATTGATGGGTCTTTAGAAAAGAATGAAGAACAAAGCAATAAGGAATCTGAGGATTACAAAGACTTTGTTTACTTTGAACCTAATATGTTTCCTAGCATTCAACAGTTTAACCCACTTGAGTCACCTAGGTCTAAAGTGTCAACCTAGGTGCATCTAGTACCAATTGAGTTTTGGCTAGTGCAAGCTAAGTTGGAGTCAGTTAAAACTAAGTCTCAGACTGAGGAACCCAAGTCACAATTCGTGAGAATCGAGTCTTGGTTAGCAAAAATAGAGCAAAATTTGGAAATGCATAGAACCTTTGAGCATGGTGAACCAAGTGAATCCAATTCATAATCAATAATTAAGATGCCTATAATATCTAGATATGTCAAAAGGCATCATGTACCTAAGAAAAAAACTAGAGATCAGACAAGAGGCATAATGACAAGGAATGAACTAAAAGGTATATATTTGCTTACTGAATTTGAACCTAGAAGTGTAAATGATGTATTAAAAAATAAAATTTTGATAGAGGCAATGAATGAAGAGATTGAGAAAATTGAAGGGAACAATACTTGTACTCTTGTTCCTAGATCCAAGAATAAAAATGTAATTGGTATAAAGTGGGTATTCAGAAACAAATTGAATGAAAATGATGAAGTATCAAGGAATAAGGAAATGCTAGTGTAAAAAAGATATGTTCAAGAAGAAGGCATAGACTATGGAGAAACATTTTCTCCTATTGCTATACTTGAAGGAGTCATAACACTACTTGCATATGTTACATTTAAAGGATTCAAAGTGTATCAAATGGATGTAAAATCAGCTTTCTTAAATGAAATTCTAGAAGAAGAAGTTTGTATTAATCAACCTAAAGGTTTCATTGATCCAAACAAAAGACATGGTATGTAAGTTACACAAAGCTTTATATGGTTCAAGGAAAGCTCCTAGAGTATGTATGAGAGACTTTATGGATATCTGGTAAAATTTGGTTTTTAAAGAACCAATGATAATAGCAATCTATATATTAAAGAGGGACTACATAACAAGATTTTGTTAGCAGAAATATTTGTGGATGATATTCTATTTATAGGTCACAATGACTTATGCAAGTCATTCTCTAAAGAAATGGGGAAAGAGTTTGAAATTTCAATGTTTTTAGAAATAAAATTCTTTGGTGGTTTAAAAGTTCATCAAATTAAGGATGGCATTTACATTACTCAGTAAAAATATGTCAAGGAGATATTGAAGACCTCTGGAATGGAAGATTCCAAACTAGTTGGAAAACCTATGTCTAATGGACATAAGTTATCCAAGAATGATGATTCAAAAGAGGTAACTCAGACTACCTATAGATCTATGACTGGGAAACTTTAGTATGTTTCTCATACAAGACTTGGTATTGCATTAGAAATTGGTATAGTTGCAAGATTCTCTACAAATCCTAGAGAAAATCATATGATGGAAATCAAAAGAATTATGAGATATCTAAAAGGAACTCAAGACTATGCTCTATGGTATAAGAAAGGAGGGAACTTTGAGTTGAAATATTTTACTAATGTTGATTGTGTTGACATATCAATCAAGTTTTTTATTAGTGACACACACTTATTTAGATTCTATATAGCTACTGAGCTCATTGAATAGTTTACAATGCTTTCCATGTAATTTAGTAGCCACCAAGCTCTATAGTTGCTACTGAATCTTTTGGACTAATCCCAGTGGTTACCAAGCAAATTCATATTAGTATGAAGTCTAGTAGTTCAAACCAAGAATTTCAATATACACCATTTTTTTAGTGGTTACTGAGCATTACAGCATTTACTAAGTTCACGGTTAACGAAGCTTATAGTGATAGTGTTTACCAAGTTCATTCATGGTAAACAAGTGATTTAATTTATGTCAAGTTGTATAGTATCTACGGAGTCACTAGTGCGGACTAAGTTCAAGACAACTTCAAAGTGATCAGTATGGACTGAGATTCTATGTCTACTGAGTACATGATGATGCCAAGTAATGAAAGTGGATGTCATGTATCAAAACTTCACTAAGTTAGTCTTCAAAACTCAAGTGTCTTAATTTGGGCCAAATTTGTAATATTGGTGTTAATGTGTATGATGGTCGACTTTGTAATTTTTTAATTTAGGTTGGCATATATATGTAATGTAGTGTATCATATCCAAGTAATAGGAATATGCATATGAATGTGATTGTGCAAGTAATACAGCTAAAAAAGAGAAAATTGAAGATGCCATATCAGTATAAGGTGTAGCAAAGTCTTATCTATCATAGAAAGGTGAGTAGTACTCAAAAGGAATCTCACTCAGCAAACTAAGTTGTAGATCAAAGATCTACTATGTCATTCTAATAGGTGAACTAGTCAAAATCCTTTAACAAGGTAGACCTAATAATCTTTCATAAAATCTCTTTATCGAGTGCATAATTCATTATATGTTTGTAAAACCTCTACTAAAGTGGACCTAGTAGTCCCAATCGCTCCTAACAAATAAAATCATCAGAAGTGGTCAATGTAAGCCCTAACCAACCAACTTTATGTTGCAATATTGAATTTTGTGGGTATCATCCCAACCCCAATTTTACTTTCTATTTGGAAAGCTTCTAGGACATCAAATCTTTGTGTTCAAGTGTTATGGATGCTTTCATGTTTTTAGTTTCTCATACATGGAAGTAGATCAGTTGATGAATTAAGTACTAATTTATTAGATTAAGAATTGAAATTGGTAAAGTTTTAGAAGTTACTAATCCACCCGTCTCCTCTCAGTAACTTAGCATAGTCTTGAATATTTCCAATGATTGGTATTAGAGCTTTGTGGTTTTCAGAAGAAAATTTGATAGCTTGAGCAAAGATCAAGGATTATGGAGATATTCAGACTTGACAAAGGCATTGACAATAAAAAGTTGGATCTAGAAATGGACATTGCCCAAATCAAGAAAGCAAAGGAGCAAATTTCCCATTCCCTGAAAAGAAGGAAGGAACTTGCAAATTAGATGAATGATCATCTCTACATTGAACAAAGAATTGATGACTTTTTCCCTTCAAGTAGCTCAGATGAAGCAAATAATGCAATCAAAGAACTCCTAGAAAAGAATGGTTCACTACAAGAAGAAGTGAGGAAACTAAGAAGGGATCAAGAAATCTAGTCAGTAAGGTTATGTGAAATCATGGCCATAACATTTGGCCTGCATCTCCATTCTTCTTCAAATTATCCATGTGGCTTCATTGGGAGGAGTTGTTTAGAGAGAAACATGTGTCATTCTTCCTATTGGTGCCTTCTGAGTGCCAGATAAGGTGTGTTCTTAGTGTTAGAGTGCTTTTTACTCTCCCATGCATTCTGAGTGATTGATAAGGTGTGCTCTGAGTGCTCGATAAGGGATTTCCTAGAAAAGGTTGGATTTGTTGGAAATAGAGATGGAGTAACTGAGAGGGGAGGGGTGAATCAGTTACCACAAAAATAAATCCATAGGTCCTTAGATGTCTTAAAATATAGTTGCTGTTGATACTCGATAATCACACAAATAAATGTTGAAACTTGATAGATGTTCTGTTAACTTATTAAGAATTTAAAGTGATTAACATGCATGCATAAAGAAATAACATGAACACAAGAGATCAGATTTAACGTGGAAACTCAATTTGGGAAAAACCACCAAGTAACTAGTTACCAATTTTCACTCTTCTGAAGTGAGCCCTGTTAGGAGCCAACCCTATTAAAGGTTACAAAACACACTGTTAGGTGTGACCCTATTAGAGGATTTAATCACCCTATTAGAAGTGGCCTTGTCAGAGGTCTTTAGAATAATTCAACTGAATTGTCACCTTGTTAGAGGATTTACAAAATGGCTATTAAACCAACTCTGTTAAGAGATTTTGAATCACTGTTACAATGATTAGAAAGCAACAATGAAGTGATTTGAAATATATGCAACTTATCTTTGTTGAATACATATCTTTGTTCTGCTTTACTAGATCCTCATTGATCGAATATAACTTTGCAGCTCCATAAGCATATCTAATCCTTCTTCAACATTCGCTCATATATTCAATATTCTCTCATTCCATATCCATACATTCGCACTCTTATTCATCCAAACTCTTGCATCTTATGAATTCACAACTTGACCTTTCATATATACCTTACAGATTGTCAAGTCGGCTCAATTACAAGTTACAACAACTAAAAAACATGAATCAGTCAGCTACAAACATTGCACAAAACAATTAAACTTAATTCTTTAGAATAATAAAATTCTTCACTGCCTAACCCATCTCGGTGACCACTGCTCCAGAATAGTTTCCCCAGTGTTAACCAAGTGAAGCTCAGTAATCACTACAAACCTTGCAACTTCCTTCAAAGATCGAGTTAACTCAGTAAACACTGACCTTCCTTCATTTACCGAGTTAGCTCGGTAAAAGCTAACTTTCTTTTTGATGACCGAGTCAACTCGGTAGACATTATCTTTCCTTTTGTTAACCTTGGGAGCTCGGTTAACATCAACTTTTTGCTATAGAATCCTTTGATGCCCGAGTGAGCTTAGTAAGAGCTAACTTTCCTTTGTGCTATTCAAGAATGTTCGGTAGACACTGTAAATTGCTTTGTTGACCGTCTAAGCTTGGTAGACTTTATCTAATGGCTGATATGACATTTGTGTAACATTAAAGACAATACACAATTAAAAATTGTATCCAACAATCTCCCTCTTTGGCATTGATGGCAACACAACATGTCATAGCAGAATGAAATTTGAAAACAAGTCTTTCTCTTATATGGCAACACAATATGTCAACATAGAAATTCTTCCTCTAAGATAGAAAAACTCTCCCTCTTACAGTAATCTCCCTCTGTGAAGGAATTACATAGCAAACTCTTTTATCTTAAACAAATTTCAGAGAGATATGATAGTAAAACTCTCCCTCTTTAACAACACATGCCAAAGACAACTCAACTCAAATAAATTTTAGTGTACCTTTAGTACTGATTCATATGCAATATTTCCTAGTTATGTTGCATCAACTGATAGATCTTCAATTTGGTATGAGGTGATGCATCACTAAAACTTTATTTTAGTGAACTTTAGATAGGGGAGTGACCCCTAACTTACCTCTTAGATATAGGAATGCATCCTTAGGTAATGGTTTTGTGAATATGTCAGCAATTTGTTCCTTTGTATGAACATATTCCAATTTGATATCCTTATCTTGCACCAATTCTCTAACAAAATGATATTTTATTGCAATGTGCTTGGTTTTGGAATGCATCACTGGATTCTTAGATATGTTGATTGCACTTGTATTATCACAGAACATAACAACTAGTTCTTTGATTTCCATCTTCATGCCTTCCAACAACTGTTTAAACCAAACAATATTAGAACAGTTTACTACTGCAGCAACATACTCTGCCTCTGTTGTAGATTGAGATGTACAATTCTATTTTTTGCTTGTCCAAAAAACCAACCTCTTTCCAAGAAAGAATGCACCTCCACTTGTACTTTTCTTGTCATCAAGGTTTCTTGCCCAATCAACATCAGTAAACACTTTAAAATCCAAATTACCTCCAAACCTATACCATAAACCATACTCTTCAATTCCTTTCAAATTTGTCTCCAATGATTTAATCTGCTGAATGATGTCTCCTAACATATTTAGCTAATATAGGTTCATTTCCTTTTGAATGAATTTCATTATTATCCTCTTGCATTTCAACTTCAGGTTCTGTCTATTCTAGCTCGGTAGATATTTTCTCAGTAGATGATGGCTTGTAATGCCCCACCAAGGGATCCAAAGAATAAACCTAAAATTTCACTAAGTTTAGTAGCATTTTTTTTTTTTTACATGAAAGTAAATACCACATATAACTTATGCAGAATATCGGAAGCAATAGCAATGTCCATCTGAAATTAAACATAACATACATAATAGATTACATTCTTTAAGATCCCTTAACGTTGAATTACATCTACAAATATCTAACATATATGAATCCATCTAGTACAACAACCACATGAAATAATAATGATAAGTCCAATGTTTATACATTACATTTCAAATACTCAATCATCCACTGTACATGTCACAGGGTATGACAAGCTCAAAGAATACACATACATAGAATAAGGTGCATCATCCTATTCTAATCCATGATACATCGAAGTAACGATAATCACATGATACAACATCATAGAAGATCAAACATAATAAGCTAAGTGCACAATTCTTCCCAACTGTTAATAGCATCATTAGACCATCGTGGATCCTAGCCATCCCTCCGTGCGTAACATTCCAAATCATCGAAGAGATCATCAGTATTAACATAGTAGGAATGTCACTCCTAACATATATAACATCATATGTAGAAATTAATCTAACATGAAAATAAAAGCATAAGATAACATCATCTAACATATGCTAATCATCAATGAAAAAGGATACATATCTTCCATCATGAAGGACACATCAGCCACGATGTCTCAATGAATCTCAAATGATAAGAGTGGAAAATACACTACCACTCGATCGCATGGTACCTAAGTGGTCCACTCCCACCATGCTGAGGAGATAATCTCAAGTCCCAAACAAGCTATTGAAATCACATAGCATAAATCTCTATAATTCTAGGATTCCTAAAAGTATACTAACTCAAAGGTTCCAAACACAAAATCTGACATCTAATCCCAGAGGCACACAATGACATGTAGGAACTTACTATGCAAGCAGGAAACTGTCATCGCAATTATCATGTACAAGTTACCCTGGTAGTTAGCTAAAATCCACGGGTCCATACTGATTTCATGCGGCCACTAATATCCTCTCATATAGATGAGGCATACTACAGAATGCAAGGTCGCAACCATGCATCTCACTACTCCCATCCTAGCCTGTACAAGCACTCAAGGCATGGGCGAGAACAAAACTCTTATCTTTTTAGGTTCATTCAGTTAGTATTAGGTGTGAATGTTATCACTTACTAATCCAAACTTACAATGAGTTACCCTGAAAGCCACTTAGGGCCCCGGCCCCCATTGCAAGCCACTTCCCGACACTACATGCAGATATCCTACCCTAATGCTCATGGAATCATAAATCTCAAATTCACAAAAGATAATCCATAATAAAATCATCAAATATGCATAAAAGCATCAAATCTCCATGAGCAAACATCCATAGAAAATCATGATCACAACAACTCTCTATTGGCAACTGAAGTATCACTGATAATCAAAGTATCCAATGGTTCTCAATAACCAAAATATATCTCAATCATACTAATCGAAGACTCCAAAAATGGTTGAGTCAAACATGTCACAACATGACATCATCAAGAATAAATCCACATTACAGTCCCATCATGGCGACTAGAAAATAACCAAGGATAACTAATCAATGACCAAAAATAATGGTTAAATCAAGTATCTCATACATAAGAATCTCAACTATAACAATCAGTAATCACATCCAATACATAGAGCATTCCATCACACAACCATGGTTGGGTTTATAAAGATTGAGATTAAAACATCATCATGAGATCACAATCACATAACCCCCCAAGCCTCTGGTAGACATCCTATAACTGGTCAACACTAGTCAACCCAAAATCCAAAACAATAGCATAACGAATACACAATGTAAACACATGTTTTGGTTTTGCTTTATTTACAAACTTGAGCTTAAATGCAAAAGTCTTGATTTACGTTTCCAAGTTTAGAGAAAAAATTTGGAGGAACATTTATACATTTTTGAATGAATAGAAATCCATTCTTCAATTATAATTTTAATCCAAATGTCCCCCATCAATCTAACAGTCCAATTTAATATACTTAATAAAAAAATTAATTTAAACCATGGGCCTTTGATATAAATCAATTATCAATTATACAATTATAAAACAAATTATTAATAATCATATTTACATATTATATACATACTTATATATATATATATATATATATATATATATATATATATATATATTTATTTATTTATTTATTTATTTATTTATTTATTTATTTATTTATTTATTTATATACATATAAATACATATATGAATATATAAATTATTTTACCATTAAACAAAATTGAATTAACAAATTCGATTAATGCCAAAAATTTTAATAACAATTAAAATCGAATATGGCAAACATTTTAAAAGTAACATTATAAAATCGGATGCAATGTTTTATATAAACAAATGTTGCAACAAACAATATGTAAGCCGCAGCATGCACGCAGGTACCCTGCGGTTGCAGGGCCTGCGACAGCAGCGAGTACGTGGTACCTACTGACGTCGCAGTTCCTATGACCGCAGGTACCCTGCTTTGAACAAGCGCGGGTGCACGGTCATCCGTCCCCACTGCGCATACTTTTTTTTTTTTTAATAACATTTTTTCATAAAAATGTTTCCATGCGATATGGCATTTTATTAATATGAAACTTCTATCACGATTTGGCATTCAATAAACAAATACATATATGTATATATATACATATGTATGTATATATATATAAGGATATATATTTGTATATATATATATATGTGTGTGTATATATATACACACAGAGTTTTCTAATGTCACAGCACATGAACATGTATACATATATATATTTATTTATTTATTTATTTATTTATTTATTTATTTATTTATTTATATATATTTATTTATTTATATATATATATATTTATATATATTTATATATATATATATATATTTATATATATTTATATATATATATATATGTATATGTGTATGCAGATTCGAAAATATAAACAGTTTATTTAGAAATTCTAATTTTCAGAATTTTTCTATAAACTTTTGATCTCAAATTTATCCAATAAATAATCTAATGAGTTTGGCTATGAATTTAAACCCTAGCCCCATGTTCTTTTCAGATCTATGCATATAGAATTCTCAAATAAATTAAACTACCCACATAAAGAATGCATACAATAAAAAATATGAAATTCCTCATAAGGCATATGGAAGACACGAGGAAGACAGGGAATGCATGATGCGAAAATAGCATAAGTAAAATCACAAGAATCTACTCGGATTCTGATGTTAAATTGCTCTTCCTCAGAAAACCCACAGAGCAAGCTCCTCCCCTCTTCAGAGTTCTCGAGTCCTCCAATGCTCCAATTGCACTCCCAATGCTCTCTCTAAGCCTCTAAGAATGCCTAAATATAAAGAGCTTTCAGGAAACATCTAGAATTCTTCTAGAAATAGCCGGAAGGTGTCACCAACCAAGCATGGGTCTTTTCCAACCTTCAAGATGAGCCATAGGGTTTTAGACACCATGTGCTTAATTGATGCACTAACCCCTGTGTTGTTGACACTTGAGAAATAGAAAAGTGTGTTAACTCCCATGCAAGCTTATAACTCCAATTCACTTTTAATATAATTCCCATTTAAATATTTATAACTTCTATTTCAATCTTTATAACTTTCATTTTAATTTTTATAACTTTTATTATTATTATTTATTTGTTACTTTATTATTATTTTATAATTATTATTAATTTTAATTTCTAATTTTCTTTTATTTAACTCCTTTTCCTCAATTAATTCCCATTTAATTAATTATAATCAAAATATCAAATAACATGATATTTTATAGTAATTTTCTCAAATAATTAATTTATTAATCAAATCTATTTATTAAGACTTAATTAATAGAAAATTCACCATAGACCTCCAAAATAAAATATGAAAACCCATCGTAGAGCATTTCACACAAAATCAATCTAAAGGGTTAAAAATCACAAATCATGTCATCCGACACATTCGGTGGATAAAATCTCCAGATACTTGTCCTACCTCACTAGGACAATTGGCTTAAGGGTTTGGGATTTGGACTTGAGAATTTATCTCCCTTCTCTTATCATTGAGATAGTATAATAGGGTATGCTCATCCTGGCAATTCAGGGAAGTCGATACTCGGTACCTGCAACCTGCAAAAAAACCATGCATGTACATACAATATATATATAATGCTAAGCTAAACAGACAATGGTAGGAAGTGGTGCATCATGTAGATCCCGACTAAGCAGGTGACTACGACTCCCTTCCTTAACCACATCAGAAACGCCATACAATAAGAAAACACGCACACCATACACATGCAAGTATGGGGTAAGTATCCATAATAAAACACATGAGATAATAACCATCAACTAATCATCAATAATATCTAAAAACAATATAATGATCATCATGTATGCATGAAACGTAAAGTCTAAATAATCTCATCACATAACCTCTGAATCCATAACATAATGTCTGATAGTCTCAAAACAATATCACTCATCCATCAACATAAAACTAGTCCATCATAGTCTGATAATAATAGCAACAATATGTCCAGAAAAGATGTGAACGAGGGTAGGCACCACATGGCTCGAGTCCTTCAGACTCGGTAGACACTTGCTCGGTAGATACTGAATTTAACTCGGTTTGTTGTGACTCAGTTTGAACTTCCTGTAAATTAGTTACAGATGACTCGGGAGTAGAAGATTCCTAATTCTCTGATGTAACTAGTATTGTATCAGGTTCAATGAAGAAAAACCTTCTATAATCTTCTAGTTCCCTTTTTCTTTCTTTTTCAGTCCTTTATGCAAACTCATCAACTTTCGCATGTGCACTTTCTATGACTTTGTGAGTAGACAAGTTCAAACATCTATATGCCTTACTTTTGCATGAGTATCCAAAGAATATACCTTCATCACCTTTCACATCAAATTTTCCTTTTCTAGATTCTTTCAAAATGTAACATTTATTGCCAAATACTTTAAGGTAACTTACATTAGGTTTATAACCATACCATAACTCATAGGGGGTTTTGAATGAGTCTTTCTTTAGCTATACTTAGTTCAGGGTATAAACTACAGTGTTGATAACTTCCTTCCAGTATTTGATAGCAATGCTCTTTTCAATCATTAAATTTCTTGCACAATCCATGATGGATCTGTTCCTTCTTTCAGCTATTCCATTTTGCTGGGGTGTTCCAGGGGCTGATACCTGTCTTTTGATTCCTCTTTGAATGCAAAAGTTATTAAACTCATGTGAAATGAATTCTCCACCTTTGTCTGACCTCAAGCATTTTAATCTTTTCCCTATTTCCTTTTCTACTCTAGCCAAATACCATTTGAACTTTTCAAATGCTTCTAATTTGTTTCTTAGATACATGACTGTCATCATTATTGAGTAATCATCAACAAAAAGAATGAAGAACTTTTCTCTAGTATAGCTTTCAATTTCAATGGGTCCACATAAATCAGTATGCACAATTTCTAATATATCTTCAGACTGATAGTTTTTACTTGTAAAACTAGTATTTCCCATCTTTCCAATCTGACAATTTTTGCATAGACCGACCTCAGATTTATTTATGTTAGGAATGCCTCTTACTTTCTTAAATTTACTTATCTTTACTAGATTATCAAAGTTCACATGACACAACCTTTTATGCCATAACCAACTTTCTTCTACTTGAGCAATGAAACATGAACATTCACCTAGTTCAAGATAGAACAAGTTACCTTTAGTTTGAGTACCTGATCCAATCAGCTTTCCTTTGCCATCCAGCAGTCTTGCTTTACCATGCATGAATTCTACTTTGAATCCATTATTGAGTAACTATGCCACACTTAGCAAATTATGCTTTAGTCCTTCTACCCAATAGGAATTATCACATATAAGTTCCTTGGTTAGAGAGATTCTTCCTCTTCCTTTTATACAACAAGGTTTATTGTTACCAAATCTTACACTGCCACCATTGTAGTCTTCAAAGTATTCAAACTTAGTTTTGTTGCCAATCATTTGATGAGAACAACCACTATCTATGATCCATGCATCATTTTTGCTCATATGAGAAATGAGTGCCATTTCCCCATCATTATCAGATTCATCTTTCATAGCAATGTAGAAAATTTCATCTTCTTCTTTATCATTAGAAGCATTAGAATTTTTAGCCATAAAACATGTATTCTTACCTTTATCCTTGAATGATTTGAAATCTTTCTTACCATTCCATTTGTGATCTTTCTTTTCATCTTTATTTTGCTTGTTTGGACACCTAGCAGCAATATGACCAACTTCTTCACATGAAAAATAAATTAGAGGTACTTTACCTTTGTATTTTCCTCTACCTCGAGAATATTTCCTTGCTAGAAGGGCTTCAATTACTTCAAGATCACTGTCTGAACTTTGGTTTGATTCATCTTCACTTTCTGACTGAGATTTCTTTTTGCCTTTCTCCTTAAGTGAAAGTTTGGCTTCAAATGCTAATTCAATGTTCTTGGAAGCTGGAACATGGTTATCAAAGTTGTCTAGTTCAAATGCAGTCAATCTTCCAACTATAGCCTCTAGATTTATCTTATGATTTGCTTCACATCTTCTTTCTTGAATTGCAAAAACTCTGATTGCATAAATGGGAAGCAAAGTTCTGAGAACTTTACTTATAACTGTCTCTTCCTTGATATCTCCTCCAAATGCTTTGATTTCACTGACACATGCTTTGACTCTTTCAACATATTTTGCAATGTTTTCATCCTCTCTCATCCTCATTTGATCAAATTGTCCTCTCAGACTTTCTGCTTTGGCTCTTCTAACATTATCATCTCCTCCATATATTTCTTTCAGTTTTTTCCACATTTCAAAAGTAGATTTGTTGTCCTTGATATCATCAAATTCTTCATAACTCAGAGTAGATGCTATATCTATCATCATAATGTTATGGGTCTTCTTTTCAGAAATATCATTGATAGATAGTGTACCAGCTAGTTCTGCATATTTTTCATCAAGGTATTTTAGTCCTGTATCTCCAATAGAAGCTAGATGAAGTCTCATCAACCCTTGCCATGCTAATAAGTTGTCCCTGTTAAGTCTTAAAATTTCCCTCTTATAAGACATCCTGATCTTTAGCCTAGATCCTTGAAATCTTATCCTGCAAGCACCAAGAGCTCTAATACCAATTGTTGGAAATAGAGATGGAGTAATTGAGAGAAGAGGGGTGAATCAGTTACCACAAAAATAAATCCATAGGTCCTTTGATGTCTTAAAATATAGTTTTTGCTGATACTCGGTAACCACACAAATAAATGTTGAAACTTGATAGCTGTTCTATTAACTTATTAAGCATTTAAAGTGATTAACATGCATGAATAAAAAAATAACATGAACACAAGAGACTCCAGATTTAACATGGAAACCCAATTTGAGAAAAACCACCAAGTAACTAGTTACCAATTTTCACTCTTCTGAAGTGAGCCCTGTTAGGAGCCAACCCTATTAAAGGTACAAAACACACCGTTAGGTGTGACCCTGTTAGAGGATTTAATCATCCTGTTAGAAGTGGCCTTGTCAGAGGTCTTTAGAACAATTCAACTGAATTGTCACCTTGTTAGAGGATTTACAAAATGGTTGTTAAACCAACTCTATTAAGAGATTTTAAATCACTGTTACAATGATTAGAAAGCAATAACGAAATGATTTGAAATATATGCAACTTATCTTTGCTGAATACAGATCTCTGTTTTGCTTTACTAGATCCTCACTGATCGAATATAACTTTGCAGCTCCATAAGCATATCTAATCCTTCTTCAACATTCACTCATATATTCAATATTCGCTCATTCCATATCCATACATTCGCACTCTTATTCATCCAAACTCTTACATCTTATGAATTCACAACTTGACCTTTCATATATACCTTACAGATTGTCAAGTTGGCTCAATTACAAGTTGCAACAACTGAAAACCATAAATCAGTCGGCTGCAAACATTGCACAAAACAATTAAACTTAATTCTTTAGAATAATAAAATTCTTCACTGCCCAACCTAGCTCAGTGACCACTGCTCCAGAATAGTTTCCCCAGTGTTAACCAAGTGAAGTTCGATAATCACTGCAAACCTTGCAACTTCCTTCAGAGATCGAGTTAATTTGGTAAACACTGACCTTCCTTCATTTACCAAGTTAGCT